>JAOVVF010000008.1:3775288-3807756 GCA_028565595.1 Duopalatinus emarginatus
AGTCACTTGCCGGCTAATGGCTCATCTGTTCCACCAGTACTTACTTGAGCAGTGTGTGTGTGTGTGTGTGTGTGTGTTTGTTTGTGTGTGTGCACACATGGTGCCCTGTGTTCCTGGACACTTAGTGTTCCTGGATAGACTCCATTCCACTCCAGCCTCTAAAAAGCTGCAAAGTGGCACAGCAGAAAAGCATTCACTATAAGTGGAGGTGTCAAAATGTTTCCCAGACCAAGACAAAAGAAATTTCTTAAAGAAGTTAATGTGAACGCTTTTAACCATGTGTCAGGTATATTAAAGGCAGCACTACAGATACACTGCAGAATAGCAGCAAAGTTCAAAAGTGGAAGCATAAAGGTGTATACTGTCAGCCAGTTAGTCATTATCTTATCCACTTAGTCCATCAGGGTTGCAGTTTGTCTGGAGCCAACGTGGAATCACTGGGCGCAAGGCAGAAATACCCCCTAGACAGGACAACAATCCATTGCAGGGTACCACACTCACATACCTATTCACTCACACACACCCAAAATGCAAAAAGGGGCATTTCTGCATATCCAGTTCACCTACCGTGTGTGGTACCGTGTACCGTTTTTTTTGGGAGGCTGGATGAAACTGGAGCACCCAGCGAAATCCCACACAAACACAAGGAAAACACACCAAACTCCTCACAGATAGAGACCAGAGAGTGGTTCGCATCCACAACCCCAGAACTCTAGAGCTGTGTAGCAGTGTGTACTGTTAATAAGGCAAATGGTCAGGCTTTTAAAATATTTATTGAGTAGTTCTATGGCTTAGTAAATTACATACAAAGCAAGTAAGGCATAACTTTGCTCATGAGAAGGATAAAATCTTCAGTAAATCTTTTTTTTAGTGGTTGTGTTATTGAGTCACAGTTGAGCCTCATGTCATAATCTCTACTGCTTTAATGTGTAATCATTTACACTGTGGTGGGGCAGTGGGTGGCACTGTTGAGTGCATTTCGCTGTCCCGAGGGTACTTTGTTTGGAGTTTGCATGTCCTCCATGACTTATTTAAAGTTGGATAAACCATGCAATCTGTGAATTAATTCAATTCACTTCAATTTTATTTGTTTAGCACTTTTAACAATGGACATTATCCCAAAGCAGAAATTACAGAAATAACAGAACGGGTTATATATTTATAGTAAATATATCCCCTGATGAGATGCCGGTGGTGACAGTGGCAAGGAAAAACTCCCTGAGATGACAAGAGGAGCCAAACTCATAAGGGAACCCATCCTCATTTATGTGGCACAGGCAGTGGATTAGAGTTATTAAATTGCCTCTAGGTGTGTGCGTGTGACACTGAGATGCACCGGTGACCTGTCCAGGGTGTTTCCTTGCATTCCAACTAACGAGTGCTGAGATCACCGTCGTGACCCAGTGGAAGAATAAGCAGCTAAGATATCGAGTGTGTGAGTGAACACGACATGAAAAGATTGCTTGATGTTTTCCCCTTTCCCTTTAGTAACAAGTCCACATGGCAACTCAGTTTGCCTGTGTATGACAAAACTTTGGCCTTTTATTTAACGTACCCTATGAAGATCATTCGTAGTTCAGCTCATTATTGCTAATTACTGCTTGTGATTGAATAAGTGCAAGGGGAAGGGCGAATATCCGGCATGCACTGCGAAGCCTTGTCGAGCATTAATAATGACGATTTGGTGCTAGAGAGGTTATTACGAGGACGTTTTTGTTCACTGCGGATCAGGAGTCATTAATTATGCGGATGGATGAATCCTGGCTATTGTCACCGTCTTTATGCAACTAACCTGACAGCACAATCTTGCACTTACACACTGTCTAGATAACTGTGTTGTAAATGAAGGTTCTCCATTCAGAACTCCACTTCTGTTATAGATGGACCACAGGAATACCCATTAATTCACTTAGACTAGAATAGAATAGAGTTCACATACATGGGAGCATTGGGGGGAGGGGGGGGTGAATCATAATCTATTAAATTTCCACATGGACCATTATGTCATTAAGAGAAGTTCAGAGAAATGACCAGATATGATCGGTCACTACGCCGGTGAATGAGGACGCTATTGTAGGACGCTTTAAATAGAGCGTATTGGAATCTGACTCTCCTAAAGCAGCACGATGACAATTAATGAGCACAGCGGTGAGCTTTTTAGTACGGCGAAAATGACTTCAGACTCAAAGCCTTGGAGTATGTAAACTACTTTCTGTCTCCGAGCAAAGGCTGACCTCCATGTGTGCCCAAGATAAAAGCCTATTCACACTCTCCCTGTGGCGGCTGCGGTAATTACCTTCGTCCCCGAGATGTGTGAGCATGCGTGTGCGCGTGTGTTTACTATGTGATATTCTGCCCACTTCTCTGTTTCTCTGTATCAGTGCCCAATGGCTGATGAAACACAGGGAGGAAGGGTTGCATGTTTGTGTGCGTGTTCACACCTGCGTGTGATTTTAATTAGCCGTTTGCCATAATTTCAGATTCCATTAGCTGTGCCAGTCGACAGAAGTGAATGGAGTAGTTAGCTACAGTGTGTGCCTCAGACGGGGCAATCACACAAACACACACACACACACACACAGGGGAAACGGATCTCATTGCTGAACCTGCCAGAACGGCAAATAGTCACTATGCGCCAGCAGTCTGAGTAGATCAGAAAGATCCGCTATCACTTCAACTCAATCCTGGCTCAAGACGTCACCGGCAAATGCACCGCAACACATATAAGATGAGTGTGGGAGAAAGCGGAGGAGTGAATAATATTTTCAGATTGATGTGGATATTGCAACAGATAGAACATGAGACCTGGGAGTTATAGACGTTCTAGCAGCCATGGCTCAGGAAACAAGAACAGATGGAAGACGAGATTGTTGTGTATCAGTGATGTGAGTGAAGTGCGAATGTAATAAGCTGCTTGAGTCAAGCATCTGAGTCCCGGCTCGGAACATTTCCTGTTTATCCTTTCACATACACTATATGGTGTCTGTAGGTTGCTGAATATGTCAGTGATTATGGTAACGTGGAAGCAACTTCACAGTCAGCCGAGCTCAGCAGTTACCAATGATCCCCATCGTCACGTAAACAAGAACATACACATTATTCAGAGTGAACGAACAAACAAAACAAGGTTGCGCAGTGAGCAACAAGATAGGTCTGGGTTTCTGTGTAGAGCTTGCATGTTTTCCAGTGTGGCCTCCAGGAGTGCCGGGTTCCCCCCACAGTCCAAAGCCAAAAGTCAAAATGAATTGGACATACTACATGTGTCCTAGGTGTGAATGTGTGTGTGTGATGGACTGGCAACCTGACCACGGTATTTCCCTGCCTTACGCCCAGTGACAGCTGGAATAGATCCCTCGTCACCCAGTAGGAGAAAAACTGGCTTAGATAATGAATAAGTAATAAGAACAAACAAAACAAAATCCAGTATAGGCGAAGCCATGTTTGGGTTTAAATGTAACAGATTCAGACACTATATGGCCAAAAGTATGTGAACACCTGACCACTGCACCCATTTCAAGTGGTAATACAGAGTTGCCCCTGTGTTACTTTTGTCCGAATTGTCATTTGTTAGGGGAGGCACTGATGTTAGACAAGAACGCCCAGCTCAAAATCAGCATTTCAATTCATTACATTGGGTTGATGTCAGGGCTTAGAGTTAGGGTTAGGGTCGCATTTGTGCATGGCGGCATTGACCCGGTGGAACAGAAAAGGCAACCTCTTAAAACTGTTGCCACAAAGTGGGGCACTGGTAGCTCAGTGGTTAAGACGTTAGACTTCTGATCGGAAGATTGTGGTTCGAATCCCACCACCATCAAGCTGCCAATGTTGGGCCCTTGAGCAAGGCCCTTGATCCTGAACTGCTCAGTTGTATAAATGTGTTGGGCCCTTGAGCAAAGCCCTTGATCCTCAACTGCTCAGTTGTATAAATGTGGAAAATGTAAGTCGCTCTGGATAAGAGTGTCTGCCAAATGCCGTAAATGTAAAGTCGAAAGCATACAATTGTGTAAATAAACTGGTTTTGCATGTTGTAGCATTAGCACTGCACTTCACTAGAACTAAGGAACTAAGCTCAATAAACAGCCGCAGACCATTTTGCCCCTCTACCAAATGTTACTCTTGTATTGTCCATTCTGGTAGGTAGCATTCTCCGGTCATCCACCAAACCTAGATTCATCCATAAGGCTGTCAGTGCTTTGTATCACTCCAGAGAACACATTTCCACTGTTCCTGAGTCCAGTGGTGGCATGTTGATCCTTGGCATGGCATACAGTGATCTTTTTAAAGACTATTTCAAGAGCTTCTATATAAGTCACTCTAGATCTTCCAAAGATCAACCCCGAACATTAATGATGTTTTGATGATAACGTTACCTGTGTTGATGGAGTCTTCTGGTTTCTCCGAGCCAGCCGATCCCAGTATAGCAACAATGATGAGGAGAACAGCACCTGGCATCGCAATCAGCATGTTGTTCACTGTCCCAGCATCACCCCTATCAAAGCCTCTCTTCTTTCACCTTCAGAAGGAAAGAAACAGACTCAACTAATTATACATGTCCAGCTAATGGGAATATTGGCAGAAGTACTGTAGCTTTTTCACTCCTTTGATATTATTATCAGACACCACAAATCACAACACATCCAAATCACATCCACAGCCATTTCTAATGTACTTTATAAAAAAGTGAGCAAGAAATTAGTAGTTTATAGTAAAACCAAGACACGTACGAAAGTAAATTCTTGTCTAAAAAGCTCTTCAAATGTACACTGAAGTGCCAGAAAAACTGGTACAGACGAGCCAATGCAAAATACATAGAGTGGTGGTGGCGCCATAGTGACATGGGGTTTGTTAAGCTGGTATTCCATGGGACCCCTGGTACGTTTAGAAATGTCTCTGACAGGTGAACACTGTGTGAGCCTCTTATGTGATGAGTTACACCCCTGCATGTTCATGTCCTGCATTCATTCTGATAGGTTTGGCATCTTCCAACAGCAAAATGCACCACCACACACATCTAGAGACACCAAATTATGGTTACAGGGACAGCTAGAGAAACTTATCTTAGGTTAGGTTTTGCCATTCCCACCTGAATCTCAACGTCATTGAACATATCTGGGATGCCATGCAATGTGGTGTTCATCACATACAGAATATTTCCGCAAGCTGGTCAAGTCCATGTCTCAGGAGAGACCTCCTGGGTAAGAGACTGGTGTACCAGTTTTTCTGGCACTTCAGTGTATTGTATAATTTAATCTTGACCTACCTTTCTGTAATATTACATTTGTTTAACCACATACATAAAATCTTATAAAGATCATAGAGACTTGCTTATGCCCATCTCAGGACCTCGGTTCACAATGAAACTGGTGACCTGAATTTCTCTCAAATTTTTTTTGTTTTGTTTATCATTTTAGCCAATTTTCTTTTGCTATGGTCACCTCTAAATCTACATCCTGATTTCTGTAAATGTTTTATGACAGTGTCTGTTTGTAAAAGTGTTGCACTAATAAAATAAACTGAACTGAATATATTTACACATCTTCCTCCAAATGTGTAATATGCAAATCAGCTTCACACTATCTGGCTACCAGTTTCTTGTTGTTCCATGTTTACGTCTGGATGCTGCAGAAAATATTTTATGGTTTCCTCAACTATGTGTTGTAACATAACACATTATTCGAAAGAAATAATGCTCCTCGTGTACAGCTTAGAGAGACTGATGCATATAACAGCTGGTTAAAATGTGTCTCTAATTACAGGTTTGGTTTAAATCTGTTTTAAATGCATCTTGGGTGCTTTCCCATCTACATTTGTAAAGTTTATAATACCTATTCAGATATAATCCTGAGTAAATGAGGTATAAAACACTACAATATAGTCCCTAGTAAAAATAAATAAATAAATAAATAAAAAAAAGTTTAAAAATAAAAATAAAAGAGTGTTATTTTGGAACCAGAAATTTGTACAAAATTACTATTAAATGTAATTAAAATGATAGTAATTGAAAATTTATACTGATTATACTAGCCATATGTTATTTTTGCCTTTCTTATAATTAAGTATATTTGTCAGAGCTGCCAGATTGAACAATGTTTTTAAATTAATCTGGTAATCACTGTGCTCGTCCATAACATACATCACAATTTAAGCACACATTTATAATGCAGTGTGCTGTTAAATCAGGCAGATCAGACAAATACACGCAAACTGTATTAGAAGAGTGGTGAAAACAACATTTGACAGGTATATTCAGTGCATATTAAGAGTAATTAAATACCATTTTAATGACATATTAGTAGTGATTTAGTACTTTTACAAGAGGTATCTTAAACAACAGGTCATGTCCAAATCATGTTAAGATTCAGTTAGTGCATTTCGAGATGCTTTTCTGGTAATTGTAAAAACAAGTGATACTATTACGTTTTTTAAAAAATCACACATTTAAACACATTTACCCCCCCCCCCCCCCCCCCCCAAAAAAAAAAAAAAAAAAAAAAAGTCTGACATTTTGATAAGGAAGAGCAGCAGACTCTATGTTTCCTGAGACAGCTTGAAGAGTAGTTTCCTAAGACAGCTACAATGCAGCAGTTATCTTAAGAGCAATAATTAGTGCAAACACTCTGTCTACAATGTCATGATGAATAAATCGCTAAAATGCCTGTGGCACACCAGGCGCTGGTCAGTAATTATCTATATGTGTATCCCTCCTGACAGAGATATATTGCAAAGTAATGATAGCCTGTATCTTATTCCACTCATCATTCAGCTACTGCTCTGTTCCATAATGCTTTTACCACATTATTTTCTTTAAAAAAAAAAAAAGACGATGGAGATGAATGACAACTTAATTCTGCTAAAACGATTCGAAGGCTTTTTTTGTGCGGAGAGTGGATGTGAATAAGTGGTTAGTCACAGCATTCCCAGGCAGAAAGACAGACATTCAGTGGATCTGAGTCGTAATAGAGAGCAGAGGCAGGAAGATGGATGGAGCATGAAAAGAGAGGCCCACCCATCAGAGTTTAACATCAGCCTGACAGTCTGCCTCTGATCTGATTTGATCTAGATGTGTATGTGTAAGTGTGTAAGAAACACTAAGTGTACGCATAAAGAATCTGCAGCACTGTTACTAACGAGACTTCCATACAAGTAGACGCCTACATGCACAAATACCACCCACAGCATGTAGCCTTTCTATGTCACAGCCCATTCCCCAGTACGGTAAATTAATTAGTGAGGATCATTTGGCTAAAACGTGTGGTCACTCCGCTTTCCCAGCTTCAGCGAGCCCCCAGAATGCACCCTGCAGACTACAGGATCTCCAGTTGGTTTTACTGATCAGCCATCTGTGAAGCAAACTGTCTGCTCATTTCTGCAGCCTTAACTATCACTGTCCAGATCTCCCCCATCCCAGTGTTTCACCATAGGAGCTTCCACTCTCTGCATTCTTTTTCGTTGGGCAGCTTGCTGGTCACTAATTCCCCAAGACTCAACTGTGTGCGAATAAAGAGTAATAAAGCACTAGATCAGTTCAGTTCAGTTCAATTTTATCTGTATAGCACTTTTAAACAATGGACGTTGTCCCAAAGCAGCTTTACACAAGTATAGTATGTGGATTTTAAATTTATGTGAATTTCATCCCAGCTGAGCAAGCCAGTGGTGACAGTGGCCAGGAAAAACTCAGAGATGTCAAGAGAAAGGAACCTTGAGAGGAACCAGACTTAAAAGGGAACCCATTCTCATTCAGTGACACAGATTGTGCAATTATAAACAATCTGCTTATATATACGAAAGTGCAAATCTATAACCAGGAAATTCATTATGGTTATAACATAAAGTCTGATTTTGTTCTTACTAGTTCTTAACATCTTAAACACCCTACAGGAGTGTCTCTTGAACAGAAATGTTCTTCATCTTTCTCAAATTACTAAAGAAAATAAAGTAAATATAAAATATAACACATAACAGCAGACGGCATTTAATCCACAGAAATAAAAGATTATTCTTGAAATAATGAGAATTTGAGTGATCATGTTTCTGCCACTGTCCTGTAAAAGTAGCATCTAATTGAAATATATGCACATATCCAAAGTTTTCCACATACTCAATGTGCTTATGAAGACTACTTCACAGCAAAAAAAAACCCAAAAACAGGATGCTCACAGGGGCATAAAACTAGGCTCCGCTATGGCCTTGCTGATACAAATGCAAATAACTTATTAAATAATGCATGTGTTTTTGTCCATTTTGGCCTCATGTCCAAACCAAAATAGTATTTTGACTAACAATATGACAGGCTTAAAGGGCAGGGAAAAGTGCAATTTGGTACTAGTGTTGTTGGAGATATATTATTCAGGCACACATGCTGAATGGGACGCTTGTCAATCACAGGCTACACAGATTCACACTGGCAGAAAACTGTAGCATTAGGTAAACCCACAGAGACATTACTATATATTAAACCCACACAGATGTGGGTTTGAACAGAGAGTACACCAAGCTCAGGATCGAAGCAGGGATGCTGGGGCTGTGAGGTAGCAGTGCTGAAGAAGACAAAAGAAGAAAAAGTCACATAAATTACAGCACAGTGAAATTCTTCTTTTGCATCTTAAAAATTTCTTGTTAGGAAGCTGGGGTAAGAGCACAGGGCGAGCCCCAGAGCAGATACGGTAAAGGCCTTACTCAAGATCCCAACAGTGGCAGCTTGGTAGTGCTAGGGCCTAAACCCCCAACCTTTAGATCAATAATCCAGTGCTTCTTAAGATGTCTGAAAGCATATGTATCATCACACGAAAACCTGATTGTCAAGTGGCTCATATATAAATGTGGCACTCCTGATTAGTATTTGGTATTTACTGCAATAAGACCTGGTCGTTGAGTCATTATCTAACTTACATCTAACCATGTCAACTGTGAAAACTGCGTAAGGTATTGTCTAGTGTACGGAATTTCTAGGAATAGAATGGCACCGGTATTATAGTCAACTTTATTGTTATTTCTTCTCAATACAGATATGTTGAGTGAGGAATGAAAGTCCAGGACATGGTGTTAGATTCATGATACAGCAGCAGACCACAGGGCAAACAATCACACAGTACAAACAGGAGAGTCTAAATTCCTACTCTATTATTATAACAGTGCACAATAATGCCTGGCAATAGTTTTTTTTAGTGATTTTGCATTGTATACACTATAAGCAGGGTTATAAAAATCTGGCCTTTAGTCTAACTTACAGTTAAGCCTTTGGTGACTCTGTGCCATATATTCTTGTTTTGAGCCAATAAGAAAAGCTAGTGATGTGCTCTTTTGCCTTTAAAGCTGATTTACCTCAAGATTCAGTGCATTTCGAGATGCTTTTCTGCTAATTGTAAAAACAAGTAATACTATTACATTTAAAAAAAAATCAAACACAATGATGCCTGGCAATAGTTTTTTAGTGACTTTTACTTTGTACACACTATAAGCAGGCTTATAGATATTCTGGACAAAATTCAGTGGTTTGTCTGAATAATGATTTCACAGCTTCTATAAAGATGCTTCTCTTATTTTTTATAATTTTTTTCTATCTAAGTATATATACTTATGCACAAAAACTATATTTACACTCTGCTTTGGCTGATTTTCCTACCCAATGTTTGGTGCTTTAGGTCTGTGTGCTATTTTTATACATACACTTAAAAGTTTTTTTTTCTCACATAGTGTGTCAAACTTGTACCTGATAATGGGTGCAAACAATTTGCATGCCTCAAGTGCTTAGCTTAGTGATAAGTAACAGCCCCCTCTTTTTTAGTTTTTTATTTCTAGTGTTAAATAACTGATGAGGTATATGAACAATTAAGAATATTGCACCAATTTTTAGATTAGACAGCTAACAAGATCCTGTATAGATACATGATGACATGCATAGAATGACTGGGTTCTACAGTTTACCATTTTCATCCTCTGTGCCATTGGCTGGAAGCCCCACACTTCTTTGTTTGCATTTTTTTGCTCTTTGGATAAGTAAAGAAAATCGTAAATTAGATGCTTTTATGTTGCACAGCAATTTTAAGGCATGGTGCTGTTCATTTTACCAATTTGTCACTGCTACTTTTAAATCGTGTTTGTTGTGGCCATTCTGACAGCAGGGAACTGACATTTCCCTGCTCTCATCTGTTGCCCCTTCATGTTGTCAGTTATTGTTACTGTTTAAAGGAGTCGCTTTAAAGGAGTTTTTTTTACTGCTGTCTGTGAGGAAACTTGCAATTGGAATGAAATACTGACACACATGTCCTTTTTCTCCCAACAGACCCTACTTCCCTTATTTTAATCATGGTTGCCTGATTGGTTGCTTGGTAGATAAAATAAGCCAAGGTGCTGCTTTCTTCTGGTCATGGGTGGGGTGAGGCCAGAAAATATATATATAAAAAAAACCGTAAATTAATACACTAGTCCGTAATACATGGCAAGATCATTGCTTGTTCTAAAATACCATTCAAATTATCACACATTACACATTTAACAACTGAAGTCTCAAGGATATATAATCATATCATATGATATGAGACTGTAATCCTGGAACTGATACTTTGTTCACAGTGAATATGGGAACAGACTGGATTTCAGCTTTGAATTATGCTCCATGTATGTCCAATGAACCAAAATATTATTCTTGTGAACTAGATTTCTAAAATGTCTATAAAGAAATGTCTCTAACAAAACTATACTCCTGGCCTTTGTTTTGCAAAGAGCAAGGAACTGAGAGAATAAAATCTTTTTAAGGCCTGTCTTCATGCTACTTTATAGGTGCCATATATTAAAATACAGACAGCTCAAATACTATACTGTAGAGAATGTTTATAGATTGTTTTTTTTGGACACATGTGCACATTTTCCAGTGGAAAATCTCTTCTTGTGGCCAATAATGTAGTTCTAGAGTTATGATGTGGTGGAAAAGAAATAAGGCATATATATATATGTATATATATATATATATATATACGTCTACAAGTGTCTGTGACAGGTGTGACATCCGTTCATATTCCTGCATTAGTTCTGACGGGTTTGGTGTCTTCCAATAGGACAATGCGCCACCACATGTCTAGAGACGCCCCACCTAAGTCAGCAGAATTGTCACCTAAGTCAGTTAACTTCAGTAAACACATCTGGGATGCCATGTTACATGCTATGTAACATAGAAATCCTACACAAAACGGAATTCACGCAACGGAATTGTGAATCGTTCTGCGGGAAGTATGGTGTTCCACAAGTTTTAGAATGGTGTACCAGTTTTTCCGGCACTCGGCAGTCTAAATTTGTAACCTATGGATGTCACATTAATTAAAAAAGAAACAACTGCCAAGCTTTCTATGAAACAGATGAAAACTAATCCAAGTATAATGTGAAATGAAAAGTGTCTCTCGGTTTTATTTATATATTTATTTATTTATTTGCTGCTGAGAACCAAGTATCCTTCTGTGTCTGGGAAATCAGCCCATAAATATGGAAGAAACTTTGTGTTCTCGTCAGCATTATAAATGCAGAGTAACTGAGTAATTAGCAGCACACAGCACCTGCTTGTGGTACAGGGCTTTAATTAGGACTCACAGCTACAGTCTCAGAGTGGAGCTCTCTTTAGTCCCTTAATCCTTTCCTCTCTTTGATTTCTCCAGCACTTCCCTCTGTGTTAAAACGGTAAAGGCCTTTCTGCTTATTTCCTACCACACTAAACACCTGCCTGGAGTTTACATGAGCACAGTTTGATGAGCTAAATCACACAGCATTCTCAACAAAATAAATTATTATTATTATTATTATTATTATTATTATTATTATTATTATTTTCAGTCTTGCATTTTTTCCTCAATAATTCTGCTTCAACATACTTCTATAGTCTCTCAAAAGACAAAGCAAGAAAAAGAAGGAAAGGTAAAGAAAGTTTTACAGTTTGCTAGTTTACTAACCTAGGGGATGGCTGTGCAGCAGAAATAGTCTGTCTCCGCAGATTCATGTAACCTACTTGTGTTGTGATCCACACAACCTCTGCTACGGAAAAGGCATGAGGGTTCTCTCTGAACAACCTCTATATCATATGAAACAGCATCAGTTTTTGTCTCATTTATTCCACAATGCAACAGTGTACACTATACACTTAGTAGATGCTTAATAGGAACACCTGTATACTTGCTTATTTATTAAAATCTCCAATCAGCGTAATGCATAAAAGAATGCAGATCCAAGTCGATGTTTAGTTAATGATCAGCTCAAACATGAGAATGGGGATAAATGTGATTTTAGTGTGCTGTTGTTGTTGGATCACTAGGACTTACCAAAGATGGTTCTGATCCCTCTCATCAGCTGTCAGTCATTACGTGTTTTCTTCTTATTTTTTTTGGTAAACCCTAGTGACCCTATCTGACTCCAATAACCACAGCATAGTCAAATATCCCATTTATTTCCATTTGGTCAGACTGGTTTGAGCTGACAGGAAGGCTACAAATAACAACCCTTTACAATTGTGGTGAGAAGAATCTCATCTAGGAACACACAACACACTAACTCTTGATGCGTATAAACTACAACAGCAGATCACTAACTAGATCATGGCTATTACCCAAGAACAGGAAAAGGGGTCCAGTTGTATCTGCATGATTATATGCATCAGCCACAGGATTGGCTGATATTGGATAACTGCATAATTAAGCAGCGTACAGGTGTCCCGGTTAACAAGTGTAGAATGTAACACAGTGGACAAAAGCCGACGATTAAGTTGACACTCAAGTATAAACATTGCAAAGGACCGAATTTGTATAATCCATTTACTTTTCTTTTACACAAATTGAATGAACTGATGGGTTCAAGGAAAGTCTGGGCCTCTGTTCAAATGAATCACAAAGCCTTTTAGAGTAAAACCGTATGAGCCGATGAAAGCTATTTATAAATAATGCATGGTCCTAACGTTTTTTCGTAGACCTCCAATGAAGAGGGCACACTCAACATTACCCAGACTATCTCTTTACAAAACAGGGGATTAACCCTCCATCACACACCACTGATGACTATAAATCAAGTCTTTTCAGTGCAGCTGCTACACCGGCACTCTTACGCCCAAACACATACATATGCATGCTAAATATATCAGTGATATTATCTGAGTGTGCTTGTTGACCCAGAACGTGGCAGTGGAGAAAATAAAAGCATATGGTGGGAACGAGTGAGTAGTTACAGTACCGCACATCGTCATGGAGACAGCGAGGAAAGACGATCTTCTGAGAAAACTCAGAATAGAAACAGGGTTAAGTCTGATTAATAGAAAATATTTTAGAGTTCTTAGGAACCAGTCATTAAACTGACAGGAGGTATAAAAGCCACAAAGTTTGACTGATTAAGTCTGATGAAGTTTGTGAGTAATTCTAACGATTATATAATTAGTGGACGCAGCATTCTAGGAGCACAGTCATTGTCCAAAATGGACAAAATGTGCTGAAACCAATCAGCAGTAATGTCTCAAATTCCCTGAGGTGCCTGTCTCATGAATTGGTCTTGTGATTGGCCTTTGTGAAAAAAAGAAAATGGTTTCTACATCACAGTACCTCCAGCTGTGTAAGCTGGGGAACATCAGGTTTGCTCCCACTGTTACTGCTAGCTTTTTGATTAGCATTTCAAGCGGATGGCTAGGAGTATTGTGTTTGTTTTATGCTCTGGTATATGCTTCTTGCAACTGAATTTACAGCACATTGATTTAAATTCATCTCGTAAATAAATATAATGACTGCATACTATGTTTAATGATAAGTAGGAAGGTAGGAAGCTAACTATGAATGTAATGGATGAGTTCCGAAAGTCCCATTTACTAGGTTTTCTCTTTCAGTTGTAAGCACACAGGATAACTGGGTAAAAACAAATGCAAATGCAGGACTGTTATTGAACAATGCGAAATAGGCAAGTAATACAAAACCAGTGAAACAGAAAAAATGAAATAAATCAAAATAAATTGCTACAATAAAGTGCCATAATTAATAATAGATAAAGGAAGGAGGGATATAGGAGGGATAAATGGAGGATATAGTAAGTAATTCCCAGTCAGAAACTCTTGAGATCCACCTTCTAGTTCACTGATAAGCACCCATGAAGACACTCTGGATACTGGTGCAGACTAAACAGTAAGCTTAAGTCGTAATTCATAACCTTACATTTACATTTATGGCATTTGGCAGACGCTCTTATCCAGAGCGACTTACAATGTTACTGGTATTACAGGTAGGCCAACATAGTATTAGGAGTCTTGCCCAAGGACCCTTATTGGTGTAGCACAGACTGGCTGCCCAGACCAAGAATCAAACCCTGATCCCTTACATGATGTTACCACTGTACCACAACATTCTTTTTATCTATCCATCCATCCATTTATTAACCATGATTTTGGCTTCTGTTTGTGGACTTTGGGGCTATTTGTGCTTAACATTACTAAACTGTATTGTCATTTTGCCTCATGTGGAACCCCTCCAAGCCCTATCATTCACATTACCACAGAATCACAAGAGGATATAAGGTGTTAGATCAGTGTCTGCCTTTTGTAGACACATTCTACGTGGACAAATAAATGGTTTATAGTAAATGAAAATGTCAAACATTGCTGTTAGTGCTGTTGTTTTTTCCATGATTTACTCTACACACAACAGTTTGCTGCAGGCGTCCATGTTTCCCCAAGTAGAACCAATGGAATACATTTATATTGGACGTTGGGAGTTATTAAATCAGTTTTTAGTCCTATTTCCTACTCAGACATCACCTGTTTCCTAACGTTCTAGACAGAGAGCATGTATCTGTAACTGACATATAACAAATCCATAATGAAACACAGTAGTTAGTAGGTTAGAGAGCGCTGAAGAGTGCATATTAACAGCAAGCATATGTACAACTAACGATTCATTATTTAGTGCACTAGTCGTTTAGTGCACTAGGACTTCAGCTTCCAATTTATGAATCACATAAATGTGCATTCAACACTGACAGCAATGAGACAGTGTTTTAGTTATTTACTCATAGGGAAGATCCTATGGTCTGTTCTGCAGTTTTTAGGGCAATAAAGCACTATACTTCTCTGGGTTATAAAGAAAAGTGACCAGAGGCATGACATTATCCTACAGTGTGCGTGAACAATAATTCAGAAATGCCTTGACTGACCTCTCATGCATGAATGTATTGATTCAGTCACCTTGAATAACTTGTTAACCTATCAATTAAAATATGATAGGTAGCGTGGTTGTACAGTGGGTAGCGCCCTCACCTCACAGCAAGAAGGGTCTGGGTTTGTTTCCCCAACCAGGTGACCACTTTCTATGTGGAGTTTGCATGTGTAGGTTTTCCTAAATGCTCCGGGATCCTTCCACAGTCTGAAGAAATGCCATCAGGTGAACACCCATCAGAGACCAGGGTGTTTCTCTGTCTTCCACCCCAATGGGTATGGGATAGACTCCAGTAGTAGGATAAGCAGCTTGGATAATGAGTGAAAGTGATTGATAAAATATGACAAACAAACCCATCATATTGCATTTAGGGTCTCGTTCATTTGAATTAAAGGAGCCACATGACTAGGAATGCCACACAGAATCCACAAATCCACAGCTAATTTAAATCTTCCAAATAAATAACATTACAGTGCAAAGCCTTAATGCTCATTAAGAATTGATAAATAATTTAAAAGGATGCTGAATGATTTACAAAATGACACACACACATAAACTGCTGTTCTCTTTTACAAATCCCATTCAGAAATAAAGAATGGAGTAAGAAAAAGGGCATCTGGTTGATTTTCAGGCCTTTTACTGACATGAGGAAACCCTGTCAACCCATTGCCCCCTTTAACAAACATGCCAATATGAGAGATCTGATATAGATGTACGATGGAACACACAAGGGTGTTCGAGTGTGAAGCATAACTAAATCAGACTTCCCACTTCATTACTTTTCCTTTTCTTCACCTCGTCTCTCTCACTGTCTCTTACTTTCTCTGTCAGATTTAACAACAGCTTTGTATTAGCAGTGTATAAAAGAAAAAGGAAATGCAAGTGATGGAAAGAGAGTTTGGCATGATCACTGGGCCCTGCAGCACCACAGTGACAGCCATTATCCTCTGAACAATCCCCAGTCATTACGCTGACTGTGATCAGTGGCTCTCAGCATGAAGAGCTGTTTGGTAAACAGGAGGCACAGACTCTGGAGTGTCACTCATTGTCCGTGGCGCCGTCAGAGTTGTGGTTTGGCCTCTAAATGCACCCGGCATGCTCGGTCCAAAGATGCATTCCCTACATTCACCTAATCCTTGTGGTAAGTGGCAGCAGGCCAGTCACGAAAAGAAAAAAAGAAAAAAAAAACAGAAAATGAACAGGAGTAAGATATCCAGATTTTAAAGGTAAAGTAATCTTAGCTGCCTAATAAGATCACACTTGGAAGCTTCTCTGTGGAAGAAAACTTTTGTAGGGTGTTACATAGAGTATAATAGTAAACTGCCATTTAATTAAGCTGAATAGTTTTCTATTTTCTACCAATATTCTGTATGAATATTTAAAATTTAAAATGAACGTGACCCACTCATTGACCACTGTGCTTGCACACATAGGAATTTGACCTCCGGTTTTAATCCATATGTGCAGTGAAACACAAACTACACTGTAAACATAAGTAGTTCCTTGAAGAACCCTCATAGATTACTCCAAGAACCTATGGGCTCCTCCAAGAACTCAAATGTTCCAATGCCCACCGAGGTGCCTGGAAGAACTTTTGGGATTCCTCAATATAAAATCTGGTTCCTCAAAGAACCCAGTCCTATTTGGATATAACTTAGAAGGTTCCCCAAAGCACCTTAAGAGGTTCTTCCACAGTTTCAAACTGAGGAGCCTTTAAAAGTACCCCAAGGATCCTCTACTTTGGACAGTGTAATGAACACACACAGTGAGCAACCCTACCCACAGTGCCTTGGGAGCAGTTAGGGTTTAGGTGCCTTGCTTAAAGACACTTCAGTCAGGTCTTGTTTGTTTCAGAGATCAAACCAGTGACCTTTCGTTCTTGAGGCTGGTTCCATAACCACAAGCCCATAGCTGCCCTAATTCACCAGATAATTTCCCATCCTAATCCTTTTCTTATTTCTTACATAGGTATACATGTTGCCAAGATATATTTACATATTGAATATAGCATGTCCTTCTTTTGTACGTCAACAATAGACTGGCTTATGCAGAATCTCTTGTCCCAAATTAATTAAAAATTAAGATGCAGACAAATCAAATCGAATTAGATCGTCTGTGGGGTGTCTAAAACCAGTCAGACTCAATAGTAGGCATGTTTCCCTCAAAATGTTGCGCAAATTGTTATGGATTAAATGTTAAATGGATTAAATATTGGCAAAAGAAAATGTGCTGGCCAAGAAAACAACAGAAAAAAAGAAAAGCATCAGCCAAATGCTGAAATACACACTTGTAATTGTCATAATTTATAATAATAATAATAATAATAATAATAATAATAATAATAATAATAATAATAATAATTTTGGTCAAAGATGCACAGTTTATTATTATTATTATTATTATTATTATTATTATTATTATTATTATTATTATTATTATATTTTTTGTTCTCACACAGATTGGGAAAATAGCACCTCATTTGCACCAAATAACCCAAACCTCTTTAAAAGTAAATAAAAAATAAATCACTTTAAATGAACACAACACATTTAATCAAGTTCTTGATAAAGTGTGTTTTATCCCTTTCGCCTTTCAGTGTGAAGAAATCACCAGTCTCTGTAATCACAGCCAAAAAATCAATCATGTTTACAATTGCCATAATGGTCTGCTGATTGACAGCATCAACTGTCTGCTGGTGTTTCAGAGTTAAATCTCTGTGAAATAGCTTATTATGGACAGCACTTGGGAGTTGAGTTTTTAAATGAGACGTGTGCACTGCTAATGCTATGCTGAGATGTGGAGCTAAATCAGCGAGTGTAGAGTAATGTCTTGAGGGACACGTCTGTAAATAACTATCCTCTAAAACCAGGTTCCAAAAGAGGTTGTTCGGAGTCTAAGTGGTCACAGACAAATACTGACCCAATGTCTTATGAAGAGAGTTGGTATATGAAAAGACAGCGGGACAATTCGGTACTCAGAGTGAGTGTGAAGCCAAAGTTCCTCTCGGAATTAAAAGATAGTTTGCATGTAAAACAACTTGTTAACAGCAGCTTGTTGAAAAGTGTGTCATCCCTTTAACCTGGAGTCAGGAGCAGAGGGCACATCATTGATTATGGGCATCAGTGCTGTGCTGCATCATAAATTGAGTCTGTGGTCCCGCAGGAGTCTCATGTTTACCACATGCAGTTACATGGCTTGACCCTTTGCGCCACCCACTGACCCCCCAAGACATGAACACAATAAGCTTTGACCAGCATGCGGGATAATAATGGGAGAGACTGCTGGGCTTGTGGAAGGACAAACAAGAGAGGTCATCCATCCGTGCAGGCGAAGGAAAGCAGGGTGGAAACAGAAATGGAGAAAAGAACAGTTTGGTCCCTGGTGGACAGAGAGACATATTTACCTCTACCCTTGAACTCAACATGAAATCAGTTTTGACTTTTATACAGGCACGATGTCAGAGATGAAGCTTATGAGTGGAGGCAAGCAGTAATGTTTTGAAGCTTGCAGGAAGCTTAACAGTGATTGCCTTGTCATGGTGGGTTGTATTAGAGAACCAACTATATTGGCTACAAAATGTTGTGTGCAAGGTAGAAATAAAAGCATCTGGGATTAAAACCAATCTGCTCTTCTTTTGTCTACATGGGGTCTTCTGTTCTTTGGGTACTTTTGTTTTCTTGAAACCTCCCAGATACATTGCACCTGTTTTGGCTACTTTAAACTGGCAGGGTAAAGGGCTTTGTAATTAATGATGGATTGGTGTCTGATCCACTGTGTGGTTTTGCTTCAGACTCAATGTTCCTAAGATGTGGTTTCTAATAAATGAATGATAGAATAAATGAATGAATGGATGAATGAATGAATTGTTCACAGGCATATCCTTACCATATATAAAGTACTGCAGTAAATCCAGCGACTCTATTTGCAATAGTCTACCAACCACAACAAACCCTGCTACCTAATGGTACATATTGTATTAACTACTCAGTTCTATTTTAGTTATTTGCTGTTCATGTTAAATTGATTGTGACTAAGTTGTAATCCAGTGACCTCATACCAATAAGGATGCAAAAAAGGGTGTTTAAAATTATATTTAAATTTGAGATTTCCGTTTTGTATTTGTATCTTCAGCTAGTGAGTGCTGTATTTGTAAGTATTGTAGTTAAAATTATTGCATTTACTCTACTGTTCTTAATACAGGTTGTGCGTGTTTTAAGTACATTTTGGACTTTTTACTTTGGACTTACATTTTGGTAAGTTTTATATCGGATACTGTAAACAAAAAATCTGCACAAATGTTTACATTTATATCAAAAATGGACAATACTGCTGATAAACACAATGTCCGTTTACCTTCATACCAAATGGACAAAACTGCTGCTAAACAAAAAAAATGGACATAACGTTGTTTCGTGTGTACTGTACACCAATGTATATGGTTGAAATGACAATAAAACCTACTTGACTTGACTTGACTTGACTTGTATAGCTCATTTCTGGCAGGATCCTGGCTTTAAGTAATTGAATTCTGGTTTATCTGCGCTATCTTCGGATATTCCAAGCAAACGACTAAGCACTTTTGTAAGCTGCTCTGAATAAGCAGTAAATGTTTTTACACAAACATGATCTGAACTTTACTATTTGGCCAGTACCTGAAAGTTAGCTGACTCAATAATCTAAATCATAATAACAGACAGGAAAAACTAGAGTATATTAGTTGAATGGAAAGTTTAAAAATATATATTTCTGAATATAATATTTAGGTTCCATAATGAGAAACACTAAATGTCTATGTCTGGTATCTTTAAATTCTTTAAAGTCTGACCAAATATATATTTTTTTTAATCATCAGTTTATGTAATAAACTAATATAACCTAATAAAGAGATTTCAGTTAGTGAACAGACTTTCAGCTAGCATCAGAGGATTTGTCATATAGATATGGTAGAACTTTGATGATTAAACTCTATTTGTATGAGGAACTTTGATGGAGTGGTAAACAAAGAGAACACCAAAAAATAACTGCTTACTTGTTAAGTCCATAACCCTGTGAAAGACACTCTGTTTAGTCTTACAGACAGTAGAGCGACTTCCGCCAGTGAATAATAGCGTTTAACCGCCTGTGACAGTCGGGGAGATAGATGGTGCCATGGCCCACAGACGCTCCAGCGATATTGGAGGAACTGATAGAGCATGACAGCAGTTATGAGAACTATCAGAGAGATAGAGGAAGCACAGGAGCCTGCTGGAGAGCATATGATGGACAACCACGTACAGGTCGAGAGCTGAGGGACAATGAGAATCTGCTAGCCAGGCTAACGAATGATGTCTAGCTCAGAGTGCACACTGATGATCTTTGACCTCCAACTCTATTGTGGCCAAATGAGTACAATGCAATGAAACATCAGCATCTCACTATTGGGGCTCTGTCCTTGTGCAGATACGTATGTAGTATAGCAGTTTCAAATCAGGAATCAAAAATTTCCTACAGCTCCAGGTTCCCAAGTTCAACCCTGAGTTAGACATAACTGACTGCAAGGAGTTTTGTATCCACATGGCTTTTCTCTGCATTTTCCAGTTTCCTCTTACATCACAAAAACATGTTTTTTTTTCTGGTAGACTGGCTATTCTAAATTCCCCCTCAGCATTTGCATGATGCCCTGCAAAGAACTGGCATCACATCCAGGGCATATTCCCAGCTCATACACAGTGTTTCTTGGGTGGACTCCATCCAGTGATCAGGATTAAGTGGTTACTCAAGATGAAAAAAATTAATTTGATAAATGTACCATGAAGGGTTGGGCGTCCTCTGTAATCTGCATATTTGGATTGTGGTGCGATCATCTCTGTCTGAACTCAACCTCAGAGAAGTTCTATCCATCATTGGCACCATGATCAGCAGCGCAGAAAGTGTCTCTCTGGTGTGAAATTAAATACGGTGGGCCGGTGTGAAGAAACGATCACTTCAATGGAAATTCAATGAAAAGGCACTCAATCAACAGGGGGAAATAAAAGGTGCAGCTGTCATTACAAGACATTAGGGGCAAAACGGCTCACCCAGTGGCTGACATTACAAGAATGGCTGCAACACTGATAAGGTGGGATCTCCAGGATGGATGTCTGCTGGCATCGATTGCCTAAAGGTGCTTTTTTGGGGGGCCATGAATTATAACTTACTCCTTTCGGCCACAAAAGTGACCAGAGCCCATTTATTGGATGCAGGTCATTACACAGAACATCCATCGCTAGGAACATGTGTACAAACCTAGTGATAAATGATAAGAGGCAAACACCTGGAAGAGGAGTGATATTGACTGGGAAACCACATTGTTGATTACAAACAATTCCAGAGATCAAGCACCATCCATTTTGGTCCTACCTGCCCGCCAGCACAAAGACAGACCGGGTGTCATCTTGTAACAATAGAGGACTAAGATGGAGCCTTTGCCAGTGTTTCAGTATTTGTCTTAAAACCAGCACTCTGTCCAAAAAAAGCGTTGTGTGCATTTCTACCTTGATTCTGACAGCTCTTTATCTTTCAACGTGAATCTGACAGGCTTTTTTTTTCTTTTTGTAAAATATACCGCCTTCAAACATTTATATCATATTTACCTCAGCACCAAAGCTGGCTACTCCAGTTAGTTGTAATACACAGGTACTGCTTTCATCATATGGGAGCATTTTGTTGGTGGAAATGTGCAAGATTCAATAAAGAATGAGAAACACTATGAAGCGAATCTCACAGACGGGAACAGAGAGTCTGAGACAGATGAGTCTCTCTTGGGAAATATCTCACAGCTGCTTAAAATATGGCAGAGGAATCATGGGAGCAAAACCACACATATATACTCGCTAACTCAAACACACAACATATTTTTCCACATACTGTATTGCTTTTGCTGATATGGCTTGAACGAAAGCTATATTTAATAGTCTATAAATGTCTTTTTTTTAGCTTTTCCACCCCTTTCTTTGATCTCTGACGTAATTAGCCAGTCAGTAATGCCAGCCCTATCTTGCTCAAACTTAAAATGAGTCACATACTCGGCAACATTTCAAATAAAAGTAACACATAAAATCAGATTATTTATCATTTTCGGACACTCTTAGCAATTACTTACTTCGTTCCTTCTATTCGAACCTTTCTATTAATACGCTCTTTCACGCCTTGACATTAGATTTTATGCACGGCAACCCATGCTTAAGACAGATAATCAAAAGAAACAAAGATGTGCACGTGGAGTGAAATAAGATGAGAGAGGTGACACATTACCATAACCGGTATCAGTCAATACTGTAATTAAATGACCGATCTGAGGCAACACTTTCATGCCCTGTTGACAGCTTCTCCTGCAATCATTACAGAGTACAGCCTCGTCTCTACAAGCAACAACAAATTGTATTATAGCGCCATCAATAATGCATACTCACATATTATTGAAATTCAATGCAGTTCTTCATTCACATGGCGGAGGATTGTTCGAGTGCATCTACATATTCAGATGAGTGTTACAGTGGCCCTGGCTTCAGTTAAAGTTCACATCAGACATCGCAACAGGGTCAGGGTGGGGTGGGGGAAGAGGGTGGTTTGTGATTTCAGTGATTCGTTTGTAGTGACTGTGGATATTGGTGCCAAAGAGGTTTCAGAAACTGCTGATCTCCTGGGATGTTCGCACACAACTGTCTCCAGAGTTTACACCAGATGGTGGGGGAAAAAATCCAATGAGCTGCTGTTTTGTGTGCAGAAATGCCATGTTATTAATGAGCGAGGTTATATCCAATGCAAATAACCACTTTTGATAACCATGGTAAGCAGAAAAGTATCTCAGAATGCACAACACCTTAAATCTTAAAGTTAATTGAATACAACCGCATCATGTTCAACAGCCAGAAACAAAATTTAAGATACAATAGAAAGCGGTTCAGCAAAGCCAGACAACTAAAGATTGGAAAAACGTCACCTGGTCACTTGGATAAATTGTGTGAATGAGCAGTCGTACAGGTGTATGACTAATTGTGACCAGTGAGTCTATGCCTTCAACAGATTTTTCCATTTACCAAACAACTGCATGAAAACAAAGAAAATGACATAGTGGAAAATAACTCATAAAGTTTTAAGGGTGAGCACTACCACTATGTTTACTCTGAAAAGCAATTTCACTTGTCACTAGATAAATCAGGCCACTAAGAGGTTTTGCGGTGTGATAAAAAGAGGATGTAGGAAGTGCTGCTCAATATCCAACTGTGAAGTCTTGTATGGGCACACAGACAGAATTAACAATGTGGAGAGAAAGAGAAAACACACACTGTCTTATAACAGAGAATTAAAGCGCAGAGGAAGCAGAGGGCTCTGAGGAATATTAATGAAGTACCTGCCATAGTGACCATTGGCTCCTTTTACTCAGTTTTATTCAGCAGATCCAGTCCAACAAAACCAAGCAAAGGAAAAAAAAGCTATGCAGTGCATGCATGTGTAAAATAAATAAAAATGATTTCTACAGTCTGTATATTATAGAACCAGGTGACAGCTTTAAAACTAATACTGTGATAAATAATTTAAGATTCAACCTTTTGAATTTGCCTTTTGACTTAATACTGCACTCATATTAGCACTCACAGAGGCATTTTTTTAATAACCATACTCTATGGTTATTAAAATGTACATCAAAATATAAGCAATACTGATAAAAATATGCTGCATATATTCTGGAATATTGTCTGGTTTGGAGATGTATGGTGCAGGCTGTGTGCCCTGAAGAGACAATAGAAATGTGACATCGACTATGATCACCTTTAAAATCTTTGTCTTAGTGATACAAATCTGATTCCTACAAGATGACATAAATTTAGATTAGCTCATTAAGCTCTTTGTGATTCATATTGGAAGCTTATTTTTTAAAATAGTCATTTGGGCTAATAAGTGTGTTTTTGTTGGAGTATTATTTACTTTGGAGCATAAGGGTGATCTGAGTGTTCATTTGCCATTAAAAACAGAAGAAGAAGAAGAAGAAGAAGAAGAAGAAGAAGAAGCCATCGCCCTAAAGAATCACCAGATTGATTAAAGAAAGTGTACATTTAATAACAAAAAAAAAAAAAAAAAACAGTATTGGTTTTCACCTTGGTAAAGTCAATACCACAATGTGCAGTATGGCAGTATTGCAGTGTAGTGCTATGCAAACCTAAGGTTATATTCAGGCAGTTAAAATGGTGGCAAAAGCAACAAACATGCTGTATGCCAGTTTTATAAGGTCTGTCACACACACACACACACACACACACACACACACACACACACACACACACACACACATACATATATCCATATCCAACCTAGTAGAAATTTAAGTTTCATCTGCTCCAGATAAGTCATTGCACGTATCCCTGTTTTATTACTACAACAACCGATGTTGCTATATGAACAAACACAGATCAGATTTGGTTCTGTATGCAATGTGAACAGTGTAAACTGAAGACAAAACTAAAATGGAAATTGAGACCCATTCTGCTTCAGAATAAAGCAGCCCATTTATGCAAGCAGGATTTTACACCAGATTACACTGGACTGGCTTATGAAAAGTGGGCAGGTCTTTGCTGATTGGCTAGACATTGGTAAATCGTATATAAAGGTATATACAATATACAAAATTTTTTAACATTAGCTCAGTTGTCTTAATGTTGCCTCTCCATAAGTAGTCATGCACTAATTCAGTCATAAAACCTAACTCAGAAAATTGTGGTATGGAATGATGGAAAGTATTGTGTAAATCATTATAAGCAAATATTTTGGCTAAATAAGAAATCCGCAGTTTGACAGTTTGACTTAGTCTCGAATTGTAATTTTGCCAACTTTCACCATTTATTTATAACAGAGCTGTAGAGATAAAGAATACTCAACAAAGGCAGCACAAATAAGACCCTAATCTATAAACAAGCCCAGGGTTATTGGGCTTGTATATAGACTTGGGCTTGCTCAGACCACTGTGATTATAAATCTACCTACTGGGCAGAAAACAGTCCAATTTTCTTTATGCAAATATCTTGTGATGCCAAATGCCAAATTATAACCCTAGCCAGTGGAGCTTGATATTTGTTTCTATGCAATTCCATGTAGCACACAATGGTAAACTGGGTCCAAAGCATCCGCTAAGCTCGGCTGTGAATCGACCGAATGTTGATTCTAATGTTCTCTATTACATTTTAAAACGCTGCATATCTTCATGAGGAGTTCTCAGCCTGAGATGACAACGTACATAGTCTTACTGATACAGAAGGAAGTTCAGGAATGCAGTTACATTAGCAGAGTTGTCAGTCCAGAACTGTCAAATTGCATTTACATTCAAGGAATGGAGAAGCTGCTCCCTTGAGACAGATCAACTCTAAGCGCTTCTCACCCAGGATCCCAGAAGTACCGACAAGCATTACTCTAGCACACTTCAGCAAAAATCAATAGCAAATCAATTTGGTCAAACAATGATTTTTTTTTTTTTTTAAGTGCTGACCATGTCTTATTGGATATAACCTCAGCAATGAAAGAGTGAATGAGCGAAAGCGAGCGAGAGCAAGAGATAGAGAGAGAGAGAGGATGAGTTCCTCTTTTGTCAGAATAAAGTTTATTTCCTTTGAAAAAACTGAGAAATTCTGAGTACTGTATTTGTTTAACGATGTACCATGCTGTATAGAGTTGGACTAAAACTAAAATAAACTTTAATTGACATAATGCAAGCAGTATTAGACATTAGACATTAGATCTAGATCACTTTCTCACCAGCTTTCTCAGTCCTCCTCTTATAACCGAACCCACTTTAACACACTGTTCAAGCTCTACTGAACTGGATCGGGAGTCAGGACTCAGGAATCAGATCAGACAGAACATATTAGGCTGTAAACTAAATAGCTGATGAGTGCTGGGAGGTTGGGATCACTGCTTTAGTCCTGGGTTATCTATTTCCAGTGTCTCAGTAAACCGTAATCACTACTCTTCAGTATGTACCTGTACATTTGAACTCATTACCGGTCAGTTTGCAAACTTTTTCTCTCCATCCCAAAGCTGTCCAAAATGCCAAAACGCGCAGTCAAAAAGAATTCAGTTAATAGTCCTCACCTTGATTTCCTGTATGGGTTTCAGTGTCCAGGCTCTCACCAAGTGCTCTTTTAGGATGAAGAAGATGAAGAAGAATCTTCCTCCATACCGGTGATGTGTCTCTCCGTGTGTGTGTGTGTGTGTGTGTCTCCTGCGTGCCGGTGCGCGCTAACGGGCGCCGAGGAGCCGCAAATGCGCAAAGCGCCTTTTGAAATAAACAGGCAGGAAAAAAAGTGTTTCACGTTTTCTCAGGGTTGTTTCAGAGACAGTCCTGATTCTTCTTGCCTTTACATACCAGAAAGCCTGAGTGGTTGTAGTGGAGGGCTATAACGCAGAAGAAGGCGCAGAGAGCAGTCCGAAAGCTGAGCGCTGTTTCTCTCCTGCGCCGCGCTGCTGCAGCCACCGGCTCCTAAAGCTGCGCCATCCAGCGACATAATCACAGCTCATGCTGCTCAGATTAGGAAGGGGGGGGGGGCACATGATGAACCCATAGGTGTATCGATTTGTTCGGATTTCTTTTTTTTATTACTTTTAGACGGCATTGATTATTTACCAACTCCTGGCCGCCTTCTGATTTATCGCATGCCGTATTCTGATTTATCACATCATCAATCATATGAGAGGCATTTGCGAAACTCAAAAGCCTCCTCAAATAAATAAATAAATAAATAAACAAATAAACAAATAAATAAAAAGTATGATGATGATGATGATGATGATGATTATTATTATTATTATTATTATTATTATGTTGTTGTTGTTGTTAATAATGATAATAATAAAATAATAAATAAAAAATTAAAACCAGTGAAAATGGGTATGTAGACAATATTTAATGAACATTTATTTACTGAATAATGCATGTAGGATTTTAATATACTTTCATCAGTCAATTAAAGAAATTTTGTTACTATTATTATTATTATTATTATTATTATTATTATTATTATTATTATTATTATTAACATGCCATCTGTGCACAGACAAATGCTCTCTGAAGTCCATGCTGCCCTGAGATCTCCTCCACACAGTGAGGCATCTGTCTCTTCCCACAGTAATCAGATAGGTTAGGTTGCTGTCCCCTAGTCTAGGCTCTCATCCCCCAATCTACTCAGCAGTCCAAATGGCTTGTTACTGTTACTGACACACACCCACAGGAGCTGCAGACACCAGGTTCATCTGATGGAGTCTGACAACATGAGAAAATGCCAAGCTTCTTTGCTTTTCATCAGCACCAAACCATCTGGTCTACCTGGGATTCAGTAACTATAGGAAGCCAAAGGCAGGATTCCTATAGTGGTTTTGAAATGCAAAAAGAATCCTGGAGGACACATGGTAATGAAAATTTCAGTGATTGAAATATTTGAATATGCCTGCTCTTACAACTGTAATTTCAATCAAACTGCTGATACTTTTGCCAAGAAAATGCCCAGTTTTAAGTTTCTGCTTGCTTTCAGCAGCATTTTAATTGACCTAACCTTTATTTGATGAAATGTCACACATGGGGGCAACCATGGGGTTGTGGTTAGGATATCATTCTTGCCGCTAGTTTGGGACCTGCAACCAACAAGGCATGACTGAAGTGTCCTTGAGCTAGGGACCTAAGCCCCAACTGCTTCCTGGGTGCTGTGGTTGGCCGCTCTAGGCACAAGTGCTTACTGTGTATTTACTATTGTTTGTGTTTCAATACACAGCTGATTCAGATTCCTCTGTGTGCAAGCACAGTGATCAATAAATATTTATTTATAGCATCATTTTGCACAGTGAGCCTTATAGGAGCAATTGCCTAACATGCACCTATATATTTATCTGATTTTAACAGATCGTGGGTGTGGCTTAGACTGGATGTTTATTATTCAGTATCAACCAACTATCCATCCAGAAACACCTGACACTCTCCAGATAGTAGCAGAAATAGCAACGCTCTGACAATCAGCATCAGCTACATAACCTAAATTCATAATTAACCTCAAATGTTAACTGTTTCTTTCAAATCCTGCTTGTGTGGTTATTATTATTATTGCTAAATTATTAACAAATTATGAACATTTGAATGTCTTGCTACATACGCACAATGTTTAAGTTTGCATATGCAATGTAATAGTTTAAAATTAATTAAAACAATTTTGTTTTCCAAAATATAAACATCCATGCCCAGGCAGGCCCTAAGGATGAATAAGTGCTGTACATTTTTTGTTAATGAGCACTCATCTTCCTTTGTCCTCCAAGCTTTATATTTTACCACTTATATACATGACAGTAAAAACCTTCCACTCAGGAAACTTTTTGATGCCTCCTGGGGGATTCCAGTCTCGATGCACAACACTAGTCTCAAACAAGCAAGCTGTCTAAAAAAACGAATAGAAAAAAGTGCCAAAAGTGCCTCTCCTATTTGTGTCTGTGATCTGTTTAGAACACACTACCTGTTTATTCTGAATAATGTATAGGTATTCATTTATATTCCTCAAGTTCAGAAAGAAACCTGGTTACTCACAAATATAGTGAATTGCCAGTGTTATGCTCAGCATCTCATTCAAAGTACAATAAATCAGACGATTTCTTTAATGTTGAATATGTGGCAAGTTACAGAAAGGAATCCAGCATATGTGAGACAAATACACATGAGTATTTATACTGCCTGGAAAAAAAAATAGATTTGAAGTCTAGAGACAGTGTTATGATCTGGTGTTGCTTTAACTGAGCAGGTCGAGGCTCAGTGATGTTATGTGGCAATAAAATGAAGTCAACTAAGAACCTGAATGTACTGAATGAGCAGGCGATAACATAAGTGGATTTCTGACAGCCCAGACATATTCCAGGGCAACAATGCCAAGATTCATCACAGTGAATGCATGCTGTAATCAAAGCTAAAGGCAGTCCAGGAAAATATTACGGTGTTCGACTTACTTTTGGCCAATCAGTGTACACAGAAGTACCAGACAAACTTGTATAGACAAGCCTATGCAAAATATATAGACTGGTGGTGGCTCCATAATGGTATAGGGATTGTTTAGCGGACATTCCATGGGACCCTACAAATGTCTTTGACAGGTGAACACTATGTGTACCTCATTTCCATGTCCTGCATGCATTCCGATGAGTCTGTCCTCTTCCAACAATTCACTGCCGCGCACATCTAGGGGCCCAAAATTATGGTTAGAGGAACATGCATCTGAGTTTCAGATTTTGCCATTCCTATCTAACATTATCGAACACATCTGAGGTGCCATGCAACACGCTTCGGAAAACAGAATATAACAGAATTGTGGAGTGTTCTGCAGGAAGTATGTTTTTAACTGCCTACAGAATGTTTCCACAAACTAGTGGAGTCCATGCCCTGGGGGACCTACCAAGTATCAGACTGGTGTGTCAGTTTTTCTGGCACTTCACTGTGTAATTGCAGTGTGATGTTTACCAGTGCTGAGGAAGCTGAATCCCAGGTTGGACCAAACATCCACACTGAACTGAGTGGTTTGGTCAGCATCCAGAATAAAATACTTTTCATTGGTTTCAGTACAGCAATAAATTTCATTCTTTCAAAGAACTGACCAAATGAACTACATTAATTATTAATGTCAAGATGATTCTTTTGACCAGATCCCCAAAAGTTCTATTCAAAACAGTTATAAAACCTGATAATCTTTAAATGCTTATTAGACTTTTTTTTTGTGTACCACACTATGAACCCATTACATGCAAGCAGCCTTGAAGAATTGACCTCAAAACAAAAACCATGTCAAGGTGCTACGGCAGAGGAAAACTTTCTAATAGTGTAACTCTGGCGCTACAGACAGGCAACCTTTTAAGGACTTTTCAAGTGAGGTCAAGGAAGGGAGAGGAAGTAGATGAGAGGGACAGAGATAGGAAACATCAAAACAACGAAAAGAGGAGGAAATAGAAGAGAGAGAGAGAGAGAGAGAGAGAGAGAGAGAGAGAGAGAGAGAAAGAGAGGAGGGGAGGGCTGTAAGTAATACTAGACAGCATACTACACAAAGTAAATGTCAGTCTATAGGTGGACAGCCTGTCCCTGTGGCCCTTGTGGAGAAGTGAGGACAGTGTTGGACTAAACCTTTATTACAATGGCCTTTTGGGAGATCAGTCTCAATCCTCTCCCAATGATGTTTCCATCAGTTCATACGCTGTGCTCAAACACAAGGGAATAGTACATGTTCAATCCGAGTCTTTAAGTGGCTCCTGTTTTAGGAAAACTTTATAAAACATTTATAACTATTTGGATTTCTGTATTTCGTACTCATATTAGCTACAGTGTAATTGTATGATTTTGGATTTGGGTGGTGTCTGGTAGAAAACTGCTATTGCAAGCGACTTGCAGAAGAACAAACGCGGGTTTTGCTGCGTGGTTTTCCATTACACAGCCATTCCATGTATGCCACTGGTTTGACTGTAATTCAGAGAGAATTTTCTAACTGTATACTACACATTACATGGTTTCAAAAACTATTTGGTAATGTATTGTGTGGTTTGAGTTGTGTCCTAAATGTTTGTGAATCAGAGGATATAATTACATGCTGCCATTTCGTCTTTATAACAGACGTATTAGAAGAATAACTTTATTGTGCACACTGATGTGACCATCGTGTCACGGTTATAGGTTCCAGACAAAAGAGCAAAAACTTTCCGTTACCTTACTACAATGTCATGAATGTTAATTATTAAGATAGCTAGCTAAAATATAATGTATAGAACTATATACATTATAGTTATATATATATATACTATATAGTAATATTTTTATTACACAGTCTGTGTCTGAATCTTATTTATCTAATCGATGTATTTGTACTCTAGTTTGTTAAACATATTAATGAATTTAAATGATTTGATTCATGAGTTCGATGGCCACACGGGGCAAGACGCGACTGAGGTCCCCTTGATTAAGGCACCTAACTCCCCCCACTCCTCCTCATGGTTTAGGGGTGCCCCTGACTCTGGGCAACTGTGTTCACTGCCCCCTAGTGTTCGCAAGTGTGTGTGTTTTTTTCTGCATGGATGGGTTCATCTGTGTGCTAGCACAATAGGCAAATAGTTCACTTTCACTTTACTCAAAATGCAGGTTACACACAGAAGGTGAGCAGGTACTGTCAACAAATATAATCAAAGTGAAGTATAAAAATACAGAGAAACAAAAAAGCAGCTCTTGATATCTAGCAATTATAAAGAAGAAGAAATAGTAATAGCAGTAGCAGTAGTAGTAGAAGACATGGACATTATTTTTCTCACATGTGTGAAATTATTTTTTGCACATCCCAGCTTGTTAGGAAGTTGGGGTCAGAGTGCAGCATCAGCACCCCTTGAGAAGAGAGGGTTAATGGCCTTGCTCAAGGGCCCAACAGTGGCAGCTCGGTGGTGCTGGGGCCTGAACCCATGATCTTCTGAGAAAAACTGGATAGTGAGAATAAAACATCTGCCTGCCATGTATTATTTACTAGCATCCCATCAAATTAGAGAAGACTCCATCAGTCCTGAATCAATTTTCCAATTCAACAGAAAAGCATTTGCACTATCATCCGGAGATCATGAATTTGAATCCTAATGATGTTACAGCCATCCGTAACTGTGAGTCTAGGGAACAAAACTGGCTATGCTTTTAGGGAGGGAGGGGTAGCATATGCTCTCTCCTCTATGAACATAGTGACTCTAGCCAATCCTGGGTGTCTGTGGGTGTATGCATACAGAGATGGGCAGGAGTGCTTTCCCCTGAGGAGTGCTTCGCCCCTCTGACGTTGCATAAGAAGCTCAAAAAGAAACAGTGGTTGGCTTCATGTGACCTGGAGGAAGCATGTGATAGCCTTTACCCTCCCTGTTTGGGGAGGCTGGAAAAGATGTTGGATGGATTGGAATTGGATATGTCCAAAATGGGGAGAAAAATGTACAGCTATGTTAACTTTTTCAGTATCAATCCTGTCTCTTCTCTGATTTCCAGTCAGTCAGCATGTAGTCAAACTTTTTGCATGCCTAAAATACAATAGTGTAACACTTTTGTTATATAACACTAATATATAACAATTATATATAAAATATAACACTGTAAATAACACTTTATTGATCCCAAAGCAGGGGCGTTTGGGTGCCAATAGCAGCAAAAGGACAGGTAAAGATGTGAGTCAGTCCCACCCGGAATTGCTGAACAGGAATACCCCTATATATATATATATGTCTCAACCCCCACATACCCGAACCCCCCCCCCCCCCCCCCCCCCCCCCCCC
>JAOVVF010000008.1:3842824-3859690 GCA_028565595.1 Duopalatinus emarginatus
CCTGTCCTTCCTATGTACAATGAAACTATTAAACTTATAGAAATATCATCCCTGATAAGGCAAGCCAGTGGTAACAGTGGCAACAAAATATACATATATGTAAAGAGGTAGCAGGAAAATAGGAAGGGCAGGAGGATGCTGATTGTTCTTTTCTTTGCTGTCTCCCTGATTCACTTTTGATTCATCTGCATTTCCTTATCAGTAGTCTGCAAGCACTTTGGGAAATAGGTGGGGGAAAGAATGCTGTAATTTAACAGTCTGTAAGCTCAACAGGCATTCTACATTAAAGCCACAAATGAAAAATCAAAAACCCCAACAACTGCTACCCCCCACCCCACCCCACCCCCGGCCAATTTCAGTATTCATAAAGAGAATTTGTTTTCCTCAGACGGCAAAGTCACTCGGTTGGTTTTCTTCTTTATTGGAATGAATAGCCTCTTCACCAATTTGCAACCAGTCTACTGCCAGTAATACTGAGAAAAGGCAATTATGAATTGAGCACACAATCCTCATATCCAAGTAATGTTAAAAGATCTGACAGTGATCTCTGCAATATCTGCATAGATATTGCTTTTAACATGAAACTAAAAGGTTGCAATCAAAGTTATACACACTACTGTATTCCTCATTCACTCTGTCAGAGGAGAGCAGATTAAATGCTTTATTTGCTCAGTTTCTCCTTCTACTCTGTATATTTTAAGGTGAGATTTGAAGTCCTACACTAGACAAATGCATTGCTGAATGAATCTGACATAAGAAATCCAAGGTAACCTTTTTGCTCAGCATGGTGAAAGTATATACCAAAAGAAAGCACATGCATTTGTTATTATGAAGTACCTTGTCTCAGACACTACCTACAGCAGAGAACAGTGACACAATGAATATCTCCTTTGCCTGTCTCAGTCAAGTCATTTTCATTAAACTGATGCAGTGAATCACTGGCCATGCAAGCAGATTCAATTCTAGGTGGAATTCTCCATCAGGGATCATGTCTAGATTTGAAAGTAAAGACTACATAGGTGTAGACAGGGGTGACAATGCCATTAGGCAGCAGAATCACTGTCAGGAGCTCTATTTTTGGTCATCGAGTGTATTATGTGACATGGAATGAGGTGTTCATATATCATTCCCCAATCGGGTTGTCAGGCGGACAAGGAGCTAGAGCTGCTCAAAGCTTTTTCAATTAACCTGTCAGAGTCACCAATGGAAACTAATCAAACCTGCGAATCATTATTAAAATGCAAATGGAGACAGTGTTCCTCGGTTATTTTCATAAGGGCCACTGAACTGCCAGGCCTAAAAGTGCTCTGAGTCCCATTTATATTGCATTATGCCATGTAACTGAGAGGTATGAAGCTGGAATGGGATTCTCTTTGGCAGGTTAGAGGTAGACAGGATTGGAGCACAGGTTGCAGGCTTTGAGGTACTTTGTCAATAACAACAAATTAAGTAAATTAACTTAATATTTGTATTGCATACCCAAAGGGAAACAATGGCCTGTATAACATTTCCGTTATTAAACATCAGCAAACATAATAACGATGGCACACTATAAAAATACACAAAATAATCCTATTTTATTATTACATACATTATCAATTTAACACGCTTTTGTGTAAAGAAGTAACTTATAAAGGGCACATACATTTCTGGATCAAATTCTAGACATCTGATAAATCATCATTTAACAGAGCATGCATATTAGTTTCCTAGATTACACCATTATCTCTCCATCCATCCTAAGCTGAAGGAGGAAGGAGAAATGAGAAAGGAATGCAGTATAGTCAAAGAGGGAGGGAGAGGGTGTGACAGATCTGCTCATCAATTTATGTGCTTAAATTGAAGTTTATGGCTGAGCCACAATAAGAATTTATCTCAAGTGTCTGTGTAATTGGCATTTCAGTTAGAGGACACATTGCTGTGCTGCTTTGCAAATGAGCCCAATGATGAGGCATTAAATTAGTGAGTGAGTAAGAGAGAGAGTGAGCGAGAGAGAGAGAGAGAGAGAGAGAGAGAGAGAGAGAGAGAAACAATGTGCTGTCAGTGATTCACTAAAGAATAAAGGTGATATACAACTACCATCAAACAGCTTAGAGAGTTTCTACTCGTTTTTTTACCTCTTTTTAAATACTTTCCCTATGTATTTATTCCTCTTTTGCTGTCATACATGCAAAGGCTTCGCAACAGGGAAGCAAAGAAGGCAATTGCTTAGGGCCCCAAGCTGGAAGGGAGTCCCCAAAGACAGCTGATTTTATTAGTCCACAGAAAGGACCATTTTCTTTTGAACCACCCTAAATTCTACGATCATCCCTGTACAAACAACTACAGCGACATGCTCAGAAACCCCCTTAGGGTACCCATGCCACTAGCTTGATGCTTCCAACAGCTTCATAATTACAGAGCGGTAACCTAACACTATGAAGTGCACATAAAATAAACAAGGAATACTACATTTATTGGTGGAAATACATTTAAGAACTTAATGCAAAAGGACTTATATATATAATTCCAAAATTATATTTTAATATCATGATATCATGAAAATATTAGATTAACATAAATTACTTTATACATTAAATGTTACAGTTCCATGCATTGCCGGCACCCATGAAAGACATAGGACTGTTATACCCATCAGAGAGATCTGTCAGGTCTTCCATGCCCAGCCCCGAGTGGCAGGACAACATGGCCGATTCCAGGTAGAATACATTGATTTCCACCTATTCCCAGTCCCCAGAATTTTATTTGTTTTTTCCCTACCTGTTTACTGTTCTGTTGATGATTAAATTAGGTTCACACTTGTATGTAGTTAGCCTATCATTTTGCCTGTTTGCCAGAGCAAACTCTGCTTATCACTCGAACCAGTGCCTGTCTGACTTTGATTTTTTTGGATCACGTTTGGGGTTGTGTTCAGTAAAGACCGGCAATTTTTTCTACCTCTGCTTCAGCAACTGTCTGCTTTCTCACACATTATAATATCCATGGTTTACTTTCTTGTTTTCTTAGTGTCTTAGTTTTCCTTAAAATTTTACTATGTTTTTAATTTCTATATTTATTTATGTAATTGAAAGAAAAAAGAAAAAAATATCCAACAAACAGAAACAATTTTCTTCTACTGACAAACTAGAGTTGCTTACATACAACAAATCACAATAATAACTGAGGTATAAAGTATACTACTTATTACATAGTCTATCGTTTATATAGCATAATACATTCAAGTCAAAGGCAACATTAATATGTTTAGCCTGCCTAAATTATCTATGCACATTTGGACAGAGCAGATCTATGAGTTAGCTACATGGAATAAGCATTTGGCTTTTACAGCTGGAAAGCCTAAACGACCATCAGCATTAATGAGACTTCCACATCAACTTATCAATTAAATGCCTTATTGGCTTCCTGTTGCTCAGGGACATTGTACTAGATTTGCTGTAGAGAAACATGTGGTCTGACCTCTGTTGATGTTTAAGTTCGATCCTGAATCAATTCTAGAGCTAAAACTGAGCAATGCACATTTCTGAAAACAGCTAATTCTGTTGAACCTTTCACATTAGTAGACATTTTAAAGCTTGGGACCTTTCAAATCACTGAGGTGACACCTTTCAGTTCAATATTTCCTATTACATTTTCATCACTAGTGCTTCCCTTGGGTTTCTTCTTGAATAAAAAAAGTAGCAGCCTGGCTTACCACCACCATGACATCTTCATCCACCTGAATATTTATAGGTTGGTTTAACGTGTGGAGTGAACCACACTTTGCAGTTATGAGCTCCACCTTCACCTGTTCTTCAATTTGATCATATTCTATTGTCTGAAAACACAAACCATGATCTTGTCAGGGAAATCTGCTATTTTAAACAGGAAAGGTTATTAACAAGCAGACAAGCAATTGGGCTCAGTGAGAAGGAGAGACTGGCAAGGCAGTCAATTTAACTGGAGGGAGACGGGGAAGAGAGTGGGAATGAGAGCAAGAGAGAGAGCGAGGGCGAGAGAGAGAGAGAGAGAGAGAGAGCTTCTGCTTGCATTTCCACTTCAAAAGCTCTGCAGCAGGAAAAGTAGTTTTCTGACAAGGGCCTCAATCGAGCTTAAGTAAGCACATGAAAGGAGGATGCTATAATCCTAAAAATGACCCCTCCACAAAACCCAGTAGCAGTCTTGTGATGTGCTTGAGCAAGGATACAGTAAATGCACTGAGAATCACTCTTACAGCAGGAGATAACACCAAATCTCATAATACCTTGGATTCTAGGGATGCTATTATCCAAGCAAATTGCTAGAAACCAAAGAAAGGAATCGAACCAAAATTTTTTAAAGAACCTTCATATAGTTTTGTTGAAGGGCCCCATACTGAACCTTATTACTCATTCATTCACATTGCTTTCATTAGTAATTTAATCTGTTTACATAAATTCTATTTTGAATACACATAATAGATAATACATAATTATTAAGTACCAGAAAACCCCTTAAAAAAAGGGTTTACCATGTGTTTACAATGTTTACAATTACATTTGAGGTTTAGATATTTTTAATATCATACAAGTTAGCCTTTATAAGCTAATTCATAACATCTAAACATGTAAAAGCTTTAAACAGTCTGAATGGCTTAGAGAATACAAACCACAATCGAAGAAATGTAGGTAAAACTAGCTAGCTCCTGTGTGGCTAACAATGCATGGGTCAATTTATTGATCCCAGAAGGAAATTTCACTTGTTACAGTTGTAAAAAAGAAAAACGCTAATAATTTAAAATAAAGAGAAATGTGCTATATTTACACCATATTCTTATAAATACAGTAATAGACAGTGGCTGTCATAATAAGCATTGAACATACTGAAGAAAGCAGTTCAAATTATTGCACAGATGAACCATAGTGTCACCCACTGAAGAAGAAGTTATAGAGTTTGATGGCCACAGGCAGGAATGACCTCCTGATACATTCTGTGGTGCATTTTTGTGGGATGAGTCTTGCACTAAATGTGCTCCTGTGTCTCATGACTGTGTTGTAGTGTGGGTGAGAGCCATTGTCCATAATGGCCTACAGCTTAGATAGAATCCTCCTCTCCGTCCAGCTCCACTCCCACAATATCACCAGCCTTGCGGATCAGTTTACTGAGTCTGTTGGCATCTGCCACACTCAGCCTGATGCCCCAGCATGCAATGGCATAGAGGATAGTGCTCGCCACCACAGACTCATAGAAAACCCTGAGTACAGGACCTCAGATGCCTCAAAACATAGAGACGACTTTGTCATTTCTTCGACTTTGTCGCGACATCTGTGTTCTTAGCCCAGTCCAGTTTATTGTCAATATGCACTCCCAGATATTTGTAGTCCTCCACAGTGTCTACACTGACCCCCCTGATGGACACAGGGATCACCGGTGCTTTGTCCCTCCTCAGGTCCATCACTAGTTCCTTTGTCTTTGTCACGTTGAGTTCTAGACAGTGCAGCTCACACCTTTACAGGTGTAAATACTATAGGCAATATTGACTGTTAGCTAAAAAGGTCCGGTGCTGATTACAAAGTAAAATAGTACAGCAAAGGCACTCTTCACTATTGTAGGGAATTAGTATGAGCAGAATTTCAAATGTTTGTGGTGTTGAAGGTTATTTGTTTGGCTATACTGTATTTGCTTTAAAAATTAGCATAAAGTTTTTTAATATTGAACACCATCTATAAAATGTACTGCAAACACATAAGCTGTTCAACAAATCAGGACCAAGTGTACTCCTCTGGGTTTATTACAAGGTATAGCCAGTATTGTGGTGTACTTAGGGAATACAACAAAGGTAATGGCATTAATAATCATCCGCTGTATGTTATTAATGTGTGTGCAGAAACAGACTCTGCCGGGGCAGTGGCAGGTATTTTAATGACAGTCACCAAAGGGCAAACAAATCCAAAACACAACCCCAAAGCAAAGACAGAAACAGGTAGAGGATAAGGTGGTCAACAAACAAGATAAACTAAACCAGAATGAGCTTTAGGTCAAAATAGGCAAAAATCTCAAACCCAAAAATTTAACACTAGTCTGTTGAGCGACAGCTTTGTACAGGCAACCTGACATCCTAATACTAAAAAGTAATGCTGAAAACAAAAGCGCTGAATGAAACAAAGGCAAGGTTAAACTCAAAGCAGGTGAAATAAGTCATTGAACATAGAACAGAAAATGGGCGCATAACAAAAACAGGACTGGGTGAAACCATCTTGGCTGGCTAATGAAGCTCTAACAGCTTTGTTGATCAGAAGTGATGTCACAACAGCTATTGGTAATGCTAACTATAGTGAAATCCACTTAGGTTGCCATGTTTCAGAAATAAAATTAAAAATGTATTAGCAAAAGTCATGTTGCTAAGTGAAAAGTGATACAAAGGTATACTGTTTCAATTTACCTGCTCTTAGTTACAGCAAAATGTCTTACAACAGAACTGGCTTTGTACAACTCAGATACAGTTTCTGCACTTACATTTTACCTTTTGCTTGCCACAACTGATCTTGGCAGATGACTGTTTGCTGAAAAAAAAACAACTGAGTCTGAGAACCCTGTCTCTTCTGACAGCCACAGATTCTGGAGGCACGTTCTGTGTATGAGAGTGGGAGAAGGATTTAAAGATTAATACACTCATTTCAGTGTTATACTTCAACTACGTAACCACTAGAGCTCTAATCTTGACTAACCGTGATTGATGCACCTTTACACACAAAGCAGGCAGCATTCTGATTGCCCTTAATATGCAGAAATCCCCTGAAATGACCTGTCCTCATTAGTTTTAATGTTAGGTTAGAGTTATAAAGGACTGCATGTGGTCATTAAGGGTGTTCAGTCAGGTGGGTGGGTTCTTCGTCCTTTGTTTTTTTTTCCATTTTTTCCTAAAGACATGGGTATTATCACAACTCACCAGGGTTCACAGGCCTTTCAATATGCACAGTTGCTTTTGTTGGGCTGCAATTATAGTGTATAGGGTTATTAACTCTAAACACATATTAATATGACCTCTCCCCTCATTGGTTCTTTTGTTTTTCCTCATTCCCCTCATCACACTTCCACCATGTCTGTCAAACACCCTGGACAGCTGCTCTTCCCATCTCATAAAAAAGCATATAATTGGTTTAGCATTGAAAAAGTGAATGTCCTGTGATGAATGTGTCTCAAATCGATAGATGTCTGGGAGGAAAACCTCTCAAGGCTCATCTTCTACAGGGAAACAGCCGACCTTTTCAGGGTTGAGGGTCAAAGGTCAGGGAGGACGATAGATTGAACAGGATGATGTGTTAAAGCACTTACTGACATAAACACTACAACAAAATAAAATGTATTGGACAGGACAGGTCTCGCAGCTTGATTGGAGTCATGCTGTGACAGGCACAGGGACAAATATCTATTTATCTATTCAGACAATAATAAGATTAGCAAAATTCAGTAAAATTAATATAAGGGTTCTTTTAAAAAACAACAGCAATTAAGAAGTATTTACTATATATATGGTTGAGTGTGTGTTTTTGTTTTGCTCTATAACTATTCTCTTAAAGCGCAGGTCTAATTTAATAATTTTATTAAGTTCATTAAAATAATTCTGCATGATAATGGGTAATGATAATTATGTTTATTTCATTAAGCATTAACATCAATTAAAACTTTTATTAATCATTCGGGCAATTTAGAGACAATGCCGTCTGTTTCACTTATCAGAGCACATTGCTGCAATCACAGATTGTATGTGATTAAATGTGGATTATTACCTGAATTATAATAAGTGTGGTTCTTTTAAGTGCAAAAAACAATTAGTCTGTACAAGGACAGACAGACAGACAGACAGACAGATAGACAGACAGACAGACAGACAGACAGACAGACAGATAGATAGACAGATAGATAGATAGATAGATAGATATTTCTTTATAAATTTGACATAAAACCTAATCCTGTCACACACGTCCCAAAAGTAGACAGTAGAAACCAACTCAAAGCCAAATGAGACAAACAGGTTAGACTTGGTCTTTTATTTATTAAAGAAAACAATTCAATATGCTGAAGAAATATTATAGAAAATAGCACATGGTAAGATGTAGACTTTCCTATAATATGTCTGGGCACTTTATTCCTCTTATACCACAATGCCAGCAATTGCAATGTTGAATCTTCGTGAATAACATCTGGACTGACTGTTAGTTAAAAAGGGCTAATTACAAAGAAAAATAAAATGGTCTAAAAGTAGATAGACATACAGACAGACAGATTGTAGATAGCTACAGTAGCTCACCAGCGTGCCTCTCTCTCTCTCTCTCTCTCTCTCTCACTCTCTGTCCATGTCCCTCTCTCTCTCTCTCTCTCTCTCTCTCTCTCTGTCTCTCTCTCTGTCCATGTCCCTCTCTCACTCTCTCCATTTTATTCCTCTTGAGTTTTATAAGACTTAAGTTAATACATGTTGTAGAGAAACAAAAAAACACAAAACTCCTCAATCCCAAAGACTATCCAGTGATGGAAAACCTCTGTTATCACAAAGCACTGGAACTGGAGTCATCTCCCATGAAATTAATAGTTCTATACAGAAAGCTTCACCATATGAATAATTATGCAACACATTTTTATTATGATTATTATTAATCCTGTCCATCCTGGGAATTAATTGTTTCTATAGAAATGATAACACATCACAATTAACACATTAACATAAATTTGAATTACAGATGAATTACAGCCTTACAGAATATACAACCTTTGTATGCTTTTTGTTATTATTCAACAGGGAAAAGAAATCATTTCCTGTCTTTGGTGGAACTAACAGGGGGTCAGAACAATCACTACTGGAGATCTTAGGGAAAGCCAGATCTATTAGTTTTATTCAAATTCATTTTCTGTATAAGTGTGCAGCACAGCCTGCAGCATTAGGACACCTGCAGTGATTCACACAAACCTTGGACGTTCTAGCAGCTTCTTCCTTTTGCTTTCTTACTCCGTATTGAATCTCTTACCTGAACATAGTGACGGGTGGGAACATTTAACCTACCAAGGTATCCTTTAAATCATCTTTTGCCCTGTCACTGAAGGCCACCAGGGATTACCATTGCTAATAGATATGTCATGGGGTGGCTTGCCACTTAACACATACATGAATAACTAAATCTAATTTGTTTAGTTGGAATACATTAGCATTAATGCCTGAAGCAACAGAAATCTATATGCATCAGCAAATTGGAATATGGTAATGGAAACCAGTTTAGGAAAAAAGAAAAATAGAAATGATTGAATGAAAATCAATAAAGAAGTAAGATAAAGACCATAAATATTAGTGTAAGTAGTGTAGTAAGTTCATATCATCAGTGAACAAATAAATCCCTCCTTCTTGCAGTTTAATATGCTAATCCTTATTGACATTTCAGTCTTGCTCACTGATCAGCTTCACAAATGACTGATCAACATGGTTAAGAAGAGACACACAACTCACAGACACACATTATAATGCATCATGAAGACGGATCACACCTGCGCTGCACACCTACTCAACTCCATCTTGCACAAATGGCTTTACATGGGTTGCGGAAAAGGTACTCATTAGATTCAAGTGGAGCAGTGCGTCTGTGTTTCACAGTAATGGCTCTGACTATAATGGGATAAAATGGTGCATTCCCAGTTGGACAACATGAAATGGTTTAGGCAGCATATGCACCGCCAATATTTGCTGCAAGCGGTGAGCACACAAGAGGAAACAGGTGGTACAGCAGTGCTGCCTACAGCCACTGAATATACATTGCTCTACAGATGAATGAAGATGGTTTTTTCTTAAGATTTAACTCAGAATAATGCAATAGACCAAAGGACTAAATATATTCAGTCTATAACTGTTGTACTTCCTGGAAGCAGGATATGTTTGTGAACTTTCAGATTAAAATAAAATACTAAACTAAACTAAACTATACTACACTATGGTTGGTGTGGTACAGCTCCCATGTGAGAGACCCAGGTTCAATTCCTGTTCTGGGTAGCCAGTCTGTGCTACACCAATAAGGGTCCTTGGACAAGACTCCTAACACTACATTGTCCCACCTGTAATACCAGTAACCCTGTAAGTCGCTCTGGGTAAGAGTGTCTGCCAAATGTCGTAAATGTAAACTATACCTTCCTTTATGTTTCTATTTACCGTATTATATTTACCTTTAGTACAGCACTTTCAATATTGCTGTATGTGTCCATTCACTGTTGTAACGTTTTAAGTAATAATCTGAAAAGTGGATATAGTGTGCTAGTTTATATTCTGTGGATGACAGTCAAATAGCATTTCACTGCAGGTTGTCACGTGTATGACTATGTATGTGACAAATAAAACTTTCAATCTTTGAATCTTGAATTTTTTAAAAAGAGTCATAAATGGTCAATCATTTCCTTTTAGAATATAGCTGTGCCTTGTAAACTGTACCGTTCTAGATAGAAGATGCATAAAGGTGTACACTTGAAGATCCTACCTTGATGACTATGAAAGGTACAGTTTAGTACCCCTTTTTCTGAAAGTGCATTAGTATATACTATGTACATTATACTGTTAATATAATAGTATGTGCCAGAGGTCAGTTATTGTCTGCTAACCAGGTAAATTCTCTGTACATTTTCAAAACATGACAACCTTAAATAGATCAGCTTACATTATTTACAGTGGAGTAGCTGAGTGTTTTAGTGTTGGTTAAGAGCCCAGCATTGGCCAGTAGTCCAGCCACTGAGCTATCACTACCCCATTAGTGGACCTCAGAAGGCTTCCTTTATGGTGCAGAGATTTTTTTTTTTTTTACCATTTCTGTTATTCCAAATGTTCTAGTTTAAAACTAAACATGACACACAGGGGCAGAAAAGAAATGCTTTAAGACTTTAAAATGTTGTTTTAACCCTAAGGTTGCAGTAACGTGACAATAATTGAATTAATGTCATAATTGCCTATCTAGTATAAAAGCTAATTTTCTCTGTACAGGAACGTAGACACATCTATGATTTGTCATAATTGAGTTTAAGAACCTGCAATGTCACAAAGAGTGAAAACAAGAGTGAACAAGAAAGTTCTGAGCATTTATTCCAGTGTCCAATTGGGTCATTCACAGTATCTGAATGTAATGAATGTATTGTGTTGTGGAATGCAATATACTGGCTTTGACTGTACACTCAGAAATTAGTGGAGCAAAAAACACAAGAAAAAGCAACAGTCATTATCTAAGCTGGATTATGGGGCGTGCTGGGCAGACACAGATAAACACATGCACACTTAGAGGCAATTTAGTATCTCCATTTCAACTGACTGCATGTCTTTGGACTGCAGGAGGAAACCAGAATACAGAGAACAAACACATGGAGAACATGCAAACTCTATACAGAAAAGAGATTCCATCCCAGGCCATTGTTTTAGGCAACAGAACTACCTGCTGCCCCATCATGCCACCAAGTTTAGTAGTTATTCTTGCAAATGCATTTTGCAGACTATTTAATTCAGACCTATGAGAGATGAAATAAAAGAAGAAAAAATAAAAGAAGAAAAAAAAAAATTTGGTAATAAAATATCAGAAAAAAATAAGAAACAGAAAAAAATATTATGTTTGCATGTACTCATCAACAAACCAAACACAATTTGACAGTACATAAGGAATGAACGTACAGGAGAAAACAAAACATGGCAAAAGAATAGTCATAATAGTCATTCTCTGTAATGGGAGCATTTATTAGCTGGTCTATTTTTCTTTTTGACATTTCAAGGTTCTTGGAAATGTTTTAAAATTAATTAAATGTTTTACTAAATTTTTGCTCCTCATTCATTCATCCATTCTTCAGTAACCGCTTTATCCTGGACAGGGTTGCAACAGTTAAGAGCCAGTCCCTGTTGTTTTATTTTAGGTGCACCACAGTCTAATAATTACACATTTCTGACCTTGACTATCCCTCTGGCAATGACTGTTAGCAACGACACAGTTGCATTTATTTTCCCTTTTAACTCGGGAGATTTGACTCACTCAAACGTTCAGTGCATGCAGCATATTCAGTATTCATTCAGTACACCATGTGCTTTCATACAGTTGCTGTTCAATTTTCTGAATAAGGTTATTTTATTGTTCAGTGCATTCAGAAAAATGCTATTTTGGACGCATTTTACAAGCTGATATACTGATTTCAATGGTTATAATACTGATAATATACTGACTGTAAGTTTGTCATTAATACTTTATCCGCTATTAGAATGCACATTACCAAATAAACACATTTTCTGTGGCACTGGTCTTGACTATTGTGAATAAAGTGCTTGTACATTTACCAGGTATTTTCCAACCAGAATACATGCAACAGCCTGACCATGTATCACCATTGTCCATGTTTCATCATTACTATCCAATGGTGAAATGCAGTTCTACCTACTGGTCACAGATACATATACCAACCCCACTGTATTTAACAGTCTCACTGCAATAACCACATCCATAAATCTCTTTTACTATGTCTTATTTTGAGCACCTCACTATTCTTTCAGGCCCACATCCATCACTGCTTAGCCATCCATCTCTTTGTTTACCCTATCTGTTATCCCGACATGTATCTTGTGCCTGCATCTCGCCAACTGTCACAATATCCTTTACACTTTCACATTTTACTACCACTGCTACGTATTTTATATACAAGTTGCTCGAATACTGCTGCATATGTATATCTCTTCATCCATGTGCCACGCGTAGCTGGGTGGATCCCGAGCCCCATCAGTAAACAACATGCTTGTATCAGCAGATGGGGGTCAGCGAGGCATCTTCAGAGTACCCTGAGAGCTATGACTGTAGGCTAAATGCTACACTCCACAGGGACACCATGTAAATGCTTCTGCCTCTGTACTTGGAACAGATATACACACAGGAGCGATAACAGGTGGTGTATCAGTGTGCTTTCAAATGCCAGAAATATGTGATGCATATTTACACTAGGGATGGCATGGTGGCGCAGTGGGCAGTGCTGCTGCCTCACAGCTCCAGGGTATTTCCATTTGATCCTGAGCTTGTTTTATGCCCACCTCCAAAAAACATGCCAGTGGGTGGATTTGTGACTCTAAATTGCCCCTAGATATGAGTGGGTATGGATGGTGCCCTGCAATGGACTGATGTCATTTTTGTTGTCTGGTCGGGTTAAGCAGCTCCTGAAGATAAATGAATGAAAAACATTTACACCATGCACAGTGATAACTATTACACCAAGCCACTCAGTACAGGCATGAAAATGTAACAGCCAGTAAAAGAGCAACACTTCTGGCATTGGAACGCAGACCATTTTGTGCATCTGTTATTCAAAATAATTTCATTGTATACTGTATGTACATGTCCGTGTGTGCGCTCATAAAGCCATCTGAAGCAGAGAAAGTCTTGGCAAGAAAATAACTATGCAGTCAATTTAATATCTTTTGCAATGCTTCTGTCCAAAAAAAGATTTTTTGCACAATCAGAGGCTTTACTCTATTTACGTATTTGTACCTATCATGGAAATTTACCCAACCAGGGGTTTCTGCCCAACATAGGGCTTTGTCAACCACAGGCACTGCCCAACCTGATAATTCATCCAACCAGGAGAAACTGGCCAACCAGGAGCTTTTCCAAACCAAAAGCTTTTTTGCAACTAGAATATTCAGCCCAAAATTAGGGTTTTGCCCATTGTAGCATTGGGCCTAATATAGGGTTTTGTCCAACCAATGGCTTTGACAACATGCAGTTTTTCCTATACAATTTTTTTTTTTACCCAACCAAGGAGAAGGATTTTGGACCAATATTTGGAGCTTTGCCCCAGAGATGGGCTTTTGCCCAACTGCTCCCTGGGATATGGCATAAAAGCCCAAACAAACACTCGTATTTTGTATTCATAACTAGCTAAAATTAACACGTCAAGTAACAATAATTATAAAGTATGAAGAGTCCTTTTTTTGGTTTTATTTTAGGTGCACCACAGTCTAATAATTACACATTTCTGACCTTGACTTTCCCTCTGGCAATGACTGCTAGCAGTGACACAGTTGCATTTATTTTCACTTGTGAGATTTGACTCACTCAAACATTCAGTACATGCAGCAGTATTAATTCAATACACCATATGCTTTCATATAGTTGCTTTTAATTTTTTTAATGGATTTTGCCCATAGAAGATGATTTTGGCCATTAAAGGGCTTCTGCAACACACTTTATGCAAACACCGGACTGGACCTAAAAAAATGTTTTGTTCAACCAATAGCTTTGACACCATGGAGCTTTTCCTATATCATTTTTTGTTTTTACCAACCAAGAAGAAGGATTTTGGACCATTTGTTTGTGGAGCTTTAACCAAAGATTGCCCAACCAAGTGCTTTATGGTATTTGGGATAAAAGCCCAAACAAACACCTGTATTTTGTATTCATAACTAGCTAAAATTAACATGTCAAGTAACAACAATTATAAAGTATGAAGAGTCTGAAGTTCTAGTGATGGAACATAAAAGAATGTTTTTAACCTTTAATGTACTCAAAAACAAGTCGAAAAAAAATCAAATATAATATTTTATTGTTATTTTGTAATGCCCATTGCTGTCTGAAATGTAATAGATAAAGTGTTTGTTAATCAAATATTTTGTTATTTGTTTTTATGGATTATAGAGCTCTCCAATGAATTGTCACACTAAAACACCATACTTTAAAAGTAACTTAAAATCTAGTATTAGCCAACTACATGTACACGAACTATCTTAGACTATGATCCAACAACAACATATTTAATCTCATGCCTGTGGGCTCTGTAACCAGATCACATTCACAAACAGAAATGAGACAATTAAAAGCACATTTCCTCAACCGTCATGATTACCTACCCCATCCCAACAATCCCCTTCCTAACTCAGAGTTCAGGATCTCTACAGTGATTTACATGCCATACAGGACATTTATCCTTGTTTTTAATTAACTGTCGGTATAACTGATATACACAATAACACAGCTCGCCTTGATCTTGTATCAAGTGTGATTAGTCTTGTTTTCATGTCAGTGATTATTTCTGGAGGGTCAGAATGACCTCATGAGATAAGAATAATTCAGGATTTTTAGTTTATCTAGATTTGTAAAGTAAATAGAAATGTAATCTGTTTCTACACTATACCCTGAAGTGGCATTAGACTCTAGTCTAATACTTCTGCAGAAATATGACAGGAGATGAACTCCACAAGCTATATATATATATGGTTTCTTATTGTTCTGTTGGAAGAACCAAAACCACCAGAATGAATTCAAGTCATGAACGGGTGTAACTTGTCAGAAAAGAGGCACCCATAGCGTTCAACTGTCAAAGACGTTAGACGTCAATTTACCAGGGATCCCTTGGTATACAAGCTAAACAAACCATTATGAAGCTTCCACAGATGTCTATCACATTATAAACACACTTTATAAACGCAACCAATTACGTACATAGGCTCATCTGTACCAGTGTTTTCTGGCACTGCAGTGTATTCTAGCAGCAAGTTTTATCAGAATATACATTATGACATTCTACAGAGGAGACGTATTTAAAAAAAAGACTCAAATGGATGAATTGAATTAATCTTAATTAAAATGTTAGCCATCATGTACTCCCCATTATGCTCTGTGAAGGCAATGGGAACTCTCTAACAAAAGGCGACGGCTGGGAGGATGGGAAAATAATGGACTGGTGTTCCTGCTCTAATGGCAGTCACCGCATTCACAGCCTTTGAACTGCACGGGTCTCTATAGAGACAACATAGTAGCGACACTGCCACTCACAGACAGGGTCTGGCTGAGTATTTGGGGAGAATAATGATTACATTTTAGAAGGACGCAAAGAAAAAAAAATATTTACAGAGTAAATGCAGATGCTTTCTGTATCATCTGAATTGGCTGCTATAGCGATGATCAAAGATGTACACATGATCACATGCAAAACAACAACACACTCATATACACATCAAGAATAAAGATTTATCGGTAGATTATTATGCCGGTGATGTTTAACATGATGTCGTCTGGATTTTAAAAAAGCCGAATCAAACACATTGTTCTAATTTTCTGTCTTTCTTTGTCTACTCATACAATAATTCTTTTGTCTTCCAGTTGTACATGCTGCTTCTGAGTAGGTGAGTGTGCATGGCTTTAATTAGGACCATTCACTCAGTCTATCTGATTTTATGCTCCTGTGCTCTCTACTCTGTCTGAACGATACCAGATATACAGAATTATGATACCTTATCATGATTCTGGCTTTTCCACCAAGTGCTTTTTTTTTTGTTTTGTGAATGTCTTTTCCAAATGTAGTTGTCATGCTGTCTAGGAAACTAATTATTTCTTCTTATATGCATGAAATAGCTTGATTTGTGTTTGATATGGAGCTTCATCAAACACACGTTGATAAGTGTGCCAAAGGAATCTGATTGTTTCACAGTTAATAACAAAGAGAGAGATGACAGTAAGGTTTTGGTGAAAGGAATATTCACACAGTCTCGGCTGTATGAATGATAATGATTATTGCCTTATCGCAACAATATTTTTTTTTTTAAATGAGAGGCGAAATGTTAATGATGTATCAAGGTATTCATTTATCTGATAACAAGCAGATGTATATGCAGGAGTTTGTTCTTTGTTGTTGTTTTTTTTTTAGGTAGGTATAGGTTTAACCTTCCAGTCCAAGCCTTTCATTTTCCACTATTAAGTGATTCTTTATGCATAAGGTGTGTGAAGCCTGCCTGCTGCTCCTCAGATCCTCCGATCCATTGGTGTCCATTGGTGTTCACCAGTGGTGGACAGTAATGAAGTAAATGTAATTAGTTACTGTACTTAAGTAGTTTTTTTGTGTATCTGTACTTTACTGGAGTATTTTTATTTTGGG
>JAOVVF010000008.1:3860652-3871910 GCA_028565595.1 Duopalatinus emarginatus
TACTGGAGTAATATTTTACCTTGGGTATCTGTACTTTTACTCAACTACATGATTTGGGTACTTCGTCCACCACTGGTGTTCACAAATGAATATAATGAGCTCTACTTAGTAGCTTTTAAGCACTTTACTTAAAGCGAAGATCTATTTTAAAAAGAGATTTAATTAGACTACTCTGACTTCAGTCTTAGAATGACACATAAAGACATACTGGAGTCACTGATGTTGAGCCATGAATACCATTAGTCCATGTCATCTTAAGTGACGCCTTAAAGCAAATAGACTTTTTTCATCCTTCCCTGCCAAATAATTAACTGGAGGCCATATATTAATTATGATCTTTCCACAACATATTAACACGGGCTGAGGTTAAATAATTAATGGCCATGATGTTGGTATCATGTGGCCACGGCATAATTATTTCAGGCCCTGTGATACCTCATTTATGGCCTTAAAATACTAACTCATTGCTTCAATATATTAATTCATATCCATGTCTTATTAAACAATAGCAACCTAGGGGGCTAGCACAGGTTAACACATAGTAGAATTGATATAATGGAATACACAACTAGTAAACCTGTAAATATGTATGATTACTGAATTATTGATTGATGACCCAGTATTCAATTTGTTAACAAAATAAAAACACATGGACACATGATTTCTCGTCAAACCCAATAGGGATGGAGTGCGGTGTGAATTCAAGATCAAAGATCCAAGAAAAAAGGAAACAACTAGTTTAAAAAGACACCTGAAGGCACGCCATTCCCACCGTTTCTGCCAAGATAAGTATCAATTATGCATAATTATTGATTTAACAACATGGCAAATGTAATGTTGTGCATCATAAAAGTGCTGTCACCTTGAAAGCAGTGCATACTGGCAATGTCAACCACCTTTCTTGTGGTAGTTACATACGTATAAGTGTTTAAGTGGCTGAAGGACCAGAAAAACTGGTACAGACTGTACAAAAACTGGAACAGATTGGTGGTGGCTCCATAATGGTATGGGGTTTGTATGTCCAGCATTCATTCTGATAAGTTTGGCCTCTTCCAACATGACAATATGTCTGTTTGTCTGAAGACTTTATGTCTGTTTAGCTGTATATTTGGACTGTTTTAGCACCTGCATTCGTCTCCTACTATCCATCTTGGTAAATGTTTATTCAGCCCTCGTAACACTGGATTCCCAATCTGCATTTTCTTGCTGGACTTCTCTGGAACATCTCAGAAGAACAATTTCCAAATGCTTAGACATTCAGCATAATCGAAAAAGACACAAAGTAATGTTTCGTGAAAACATCCACACCAAAGACATCACCGCCAGAAAAAAAAATATGGATGCAGACCCAAAGCACTGAACTTTCGATTTCACAGAAAATGAAGAGGAAACCTGAATCTTTTATTACGGCAGTTTTGAAAGTAATAAGAGTGGACAAAAGGTTTTATTGGACAATTAAGGGTTATTAGCTTGTAGGTCTGCAAGTAAAACTTAAAGAACTAAAGAACCCTTAGGATTTAAAGATTTATAAGAGGGTACCTAGCTCAACTATAACATACCAGTCTTGTGGCATTACACATTATAAATAAAATAAGTTATTAAATTAAATTAAACAACAGAGCATTATTTCCAGGGGAAGCTGCACCATATAAAGACAACCATGTGCTTCCACCTTTGTGGCATCAGTTTGGGGAAGAACCACATATGGGTGTAATGGTCAGGTCTCCATGTACAGAATATTCACAGTATACCAAAGTATTTACTATTTAATATTTTAATGTTGGCCAGAGCTGTTCAGTGATGCAAGCTGACACATACATACACTCAGTTGCCACTTATTTAATCACACGTCCTTTGTGCTTACAATGATTGACCCTTTCACTGTGTAACCAACAACTACTATATAGGTGCAATTTGTAGATATACAGTTACTTACTCTGACACACCTCCTATTGATTTTTTTCCCATGAATATGTGTGTGTGTCTGTAAAGCCCTAAGATCTGCTGAGCACAACAAGAATATACACACCCTTTGTCTGTCCTCTATCTACAAATCTGTAATACCATATAATAATACTACTAATAATACAAATACATACAAACATACATACATACATACATAAAAATCCAAAACCACAATGAGCCATACAATACCACTGCACCATAGCAATGGGATGAGTTACCACAAAGATATCCTAAGGCAGGATTTCCTAGTCTAGTCTTCCTAGTCATCCTGTACGCATTATGTGTGTACAATGAATTGCTACCTCTGTAAGGTATAATCAATTCAGATGTATAACACATGCAGCCTGGGATTTGGTGAAATCTTCCACACCTTATCCCATGCTCCCAGGTAATTCTTACAATGTAAATGTCAACCATCATTGTATATCAAGAGCTACTGCCCTAGAAGCAACCCGAAAAACTCTCATATTTTTTTCTGCTGACAGATGCAGTTTACCAGTCTGAATACAATCCAGGCATACAGCCAAGCAGTTCGGGATTAAATCCCCAATGTTTGAGGTTGAATATTGGATGCATCCAATTGTATAACTTTAGTAACTATCTCATGGTTTGATACTGGGAATGCGAAACCTTGAATGGATTTTCACCACTTTATGCTCAGATACGTTATCTAGATGTAAACTGTCACAAAAAAGACTTACTGACACCATGTTTTACATGTAATAAAAAGCAAAATTATTATAGATGGCATATTTTGGTGACAACTCCAATTCCCAGAATACCCTGTGGCCTACAAACACAATTCCCACCATGGACTCCAGTATTCCAGTACTTTCACAGCACTTTCACAGTCACCTGAATAATTATTGCACACACATGCACAAAATAACATGCTTAGTCTAGACTCACTTTATTAAGAACACCTGCACATTTGTACTGTTAATGTCCACATCAAACATCAGAATGGAGGAAATGTGTCATCTCTGTGAACTGAATCCTGGCATGGGCTGGTATTGAATTGTCTGTAGTATTGCAGAAACTGCTGATCTTATCTCTGGATTTGCAGAAAATGATGTGAATAACAGGAAAAAATAAATTGAGTGTGTGGGTGTGTGGAAACACCTTGTTGATAAGACAGGTCAGAGAAAAATGGCCAGATTGGTCCAAGCTGCTAAAAAGAATATAATAACTTACTATTGAATTATATTATAATACAAGTGTATTGATTATAGTATAATCACTCTTTACAACCGTGGTGAACAGAAAAGCATCTCAACATTCACAAAACATTAAACCTTGAGGTGGATAAGCTACAACAGCAGAAGACCTCATCAGGTTCCAGTTCGGATAAGTTGTATTTGGAAATCCCATGTCCATTAACCAAGCATTTTAAGGAGTGTTTTTTTTTTCTTGTTTACGAGGATAAACCTTGATTCTTGACTCTATTTTTTGGATTGTGTTTTGGATTTGTTTGCCTTTCTTTTTTAATACAACACCTGCAATTGGGTCCCAACCCCACCTTGGCAATGGTCTATACGCTTCTCCCTATCACAGGCACACTAAAATATCTGGTCTTTTTTTCATGTTTAAGGATCCAATTTATACATGTATAAAAAGAACCAGAGTCAGGTTTTAAAAAAAAACCTGAGAAGAATTATCCCTTTTATTGATATAAATAAACTCTGATTAAAATCTCATCTCAGTTGGGCTATTCATGCTGAGCAACTCACTTCTGCTAGCACACAGTGCCAAACTGTGGGCTCTTGGCCCACCAGTGGATTTCTGACAGTTCTGGGGTCATGGCACTGTAGTATTAGCACACTCATTCTGTCTCATTAAACAAACCTGATTCTAATCCTTGGGTAACTCCCAGAGGTTTCATTAGCTGAATTTGTGGAGATCAAAGGCAGAAAACACTAACCATTACACAGTAGCTGCCCCTCCATGTCAGGACCTACTCAGGAGACATGTCAGGTTTGGAAGATACTTTAAACTAAACAGAGTTCTGTAAATACTGTAGCCTGCTGCTTTTCTCATAGCATCAAAAGAGGACCTTCATCCATCGTGTGACCTTGAAGATCCCTACAATCAGCACGGTGCCTTCTCCATGAGCAAGCATCCCACAGTTCATCACTCTGCCTACAACTGCCTATCAACCCCCCGTTTCTCTCTCTCTCTCTCTCTCACTCTCTCTCTCTCTCTCTCACTCACACACACACACATATACACACACACACACATACGTTACCATCTAAAACATGTGAATCCTCCAGCAAGGTCAGGGTAAAAGTTGAATGTCTTGCTATGTCAGCACATACTCTTTGCTAACACTATTGCAGCGGTTTATTAGATTAGCACCATGATTCCAGACCTAACTCAGCAGAAGTCACGGCCACCGCGGCACAAATGCTGACTCCCAGTGGCATACTGAATCCAGATCTGAATACAGAGCAAAATCACCAAGATGCACGGCCATTTATTTCTGTACTGCCAACTATCCAAACAGATCTACGCTTGGACCTTTGTCTCAAGTGTAATTCCAACTCATTACTAACCAACTAATGAAATGTGAAATGCATATGAGTGCTTGCATGTCCAGGGCCAGTCAAATGTTTTGGCACATATTTGGCTTCTCAGATTGAGTACCACTAAATAAGGGTTGTAACACAATGCCACTGTCTGTATCGGTTAAGTGCTCCAAAAATTTAGATTTAAACCAGATCTGTTTTTTTTCACAAATTAAATATGGACCCAGTTCCCATGACACTGCAAGCACTGGATGAAACCCAGATTCAGTCAAGGTATCCAAGTGCTACATCCTGCTTGCCAAACAAGTCACACACACATTCATCACTGTGTACCTATGTGCTAGAACAAAGGAGTGTCCGTGTTGCATTCTACTTGGACGTGAGGCACAAAAGGCAATCTCAGTGTCTGGCTGACAACTAACAGTCCATTCAAGGTCTAGTCATCAAGATTTGTATCCAAATTACATTGTGCAAAAATGTATGCATGCAGCTATTTTTCTGTCTGAATTTATGTTTTTTTTCCCCTGTTCATTTACCATCACAGCCATATGTGGGTCTGCTTCAAACTGTTTCCACACAAGTTGTTAGTACAGAAGGGTGAGAATCTGATCTCTGCATTTAACCCGTCCTTGCAGTGAAACACACACATATACACACTAACGAACACACAGGGGGCTGCGAGCACACCAACCCAGGGCAGTGGGCAACTGTATCCATGGTAACTGGGGAGCAGTTGGTGGTTGGATGCCTTGCTCAAGGCACTTCAGTCATGTCCTGTTGGTACTAAGGATTAAACCGGCGACCTTGTTCCTTAACCACAAAATCATTTTTATATGGGTGCTTTCTTACTTTTGACACACCCTGTACTGTAGCTTTAAGATTTCAATTTACAGGAAGTACCGAACCTTGTTAAAACTTAAATTTGAAATCCTTAAAATCTAGTGGAAAACCTTCCCAGAAGAGTGGAGGTTATTATAACAGCAAAAGGGGAATAAATATAGAATGGGAAATAACCAGATGTTCTATAAATACTCTTATAGACACAGTTTGCACCTTTACAGTTTGCATGGACACCCTATCACATGACACAGTAAACCACATGAGAACTGAACCTTATCCAGTACTCCTGACATGGCTTTTCTTTGTCCTGCAAGCTTCATTACTGACTGCCCACTCCCGATGTTGCTGCTGAGTCACACACTATTAAACTATTAAACCTCTCCATCATTTCAGATAAAAACATTTGCACTCAGATTGGATGGATCTAATAAAGAGTGTGTCAGAGAAAGTGAGAGTGAGCGAAAGGAAATTGATAAACATTGCAAACATAAACACAAAACCTAAAGCTGAATATTGCACAAGCTGCATTTTATAACATGGGAAAATTACAGTAGTGATTCACCTCCCAACCAGCTCCCCTCCTCCTCCACCACCACTATAAAAAAAAAAAAAGCACCATCACAGATTTTTAAAATGATAACCAATGAAGTCAAACTGCAACAATTAAGGTCACTGCACATCAAAGCCCATCAAGAATTCATACATGTGACAAGCTTGCTCAACACTGTTGAACCGAGAGAGAATCTCCACTCAATAATTCTATTTGAGGTTGACAGTGATCGAACAGAGGCATCCACCATGTCCTCTCCAATGTTTTCCCTCTTCTCCAGTAATATGAAGCCTGTCACTGAGCTATCAGCCATCGCTCAGATCAACTTTTACGTGTGAGGACGAAAAGATGTGACAAAGAGAAATCGCAGACTACATTGTACTATTGGTGAGAACAGGCTAGGTCTGTATTAAATAATGACCCATGGGCCCTTGGATAAAGTATCTGCTTATGGATGTGATCTTCCCTTAACAAAGCAACCATTTGGAAGAACCCCATTTATGGTAGTATTTTACTTATTTCAATGTTGAAATATCCTAATACTCCTAATTTGGTTTGTGGTTCCCATGGCTTTGTGGTTAAGGAAACAGCCTTTTAACCAGAAGGTCGCCAGTTCAATCCCTGGTATCAAAATAACACAACTGAAGTACCCTTGAGCAAGACACTTAACCCCCAACTGGGGTTAACCACCACTAACTCCTAGTGTGTGTTTACTTGTGTGTGTATGTGTTGTCCTCTGTAAGGATGGGTTAAATTTGGAGGTCAAATTCCTCTGTGTGCACAAGCAAAGACACACTACATACACCCCTATATATTTATTCTGGGATACTATTTGCTTAACAGTACACAGAATGGTGCAAAAATGGTGAGCAGAAAAGTATTTCCAAACAGACAGCATGCTTAACCTTGATTATAATAGAAGAAGACCAAATTGGGTTTCAGTCCTGTCAGCCATGAATCTGAGGCTACAGTAAACCCTTCACCTGGTGTTATTATTTAATGTAACATATACTACAGTATAAACATTAAAGTGCCAAAATCCTGTTCAAATTACATACAAAGGTCTATGCACATTATTGGTTGCATCCACCAGTGCATATACAAAGTGTTAACATCTATGGAAGCTTCATAATATGGGTGTTATTATGGTTGTAGGGGTTATCTGGCATTCCATGGGACCCCTGGTGCATCTACAAATGTCTCTGACAGATGAACGTGTGTGCATCCGTTCTGATATGTTACACCTGTTCATGTCCTACATTCCTTCTGATGGAATAAATAAAGGTATTCTATTATAAATATTTAGCTGTATTTTAGGTGATTAGCATGATATGGTAGTTGTCAATATATCATCTGATAACCAGTGTTGTCAAAAAAGGCAATATGATCCAACAAAGCCGCACATATTCACATAAAATAAAATTAATTTATTCACATGAATTACTCTTTTTTTTTATTAATAAGAATGGAAAAGTAATCACATGGATTACTCTTTTTTATTTATAAGAAGAAAAAAGCAGGAAAAATATATATAAAGCACAGAGCTGATACCATAAACAGTGGAGCATCTGCTTGTAAATCTTCCCAACTCCAACAAGCCCTAGGAGAGCTCACTAAGCCTTTACCTGTCAGTCATTTGGTCTCCCAGGCAACCTAAACTCTCTAGCATTACATAAATTACCCCATAATTCCACCTGCTGCTTTTTTTCGGGGTGTCGTCCCCAAGAGAGAAGGCAACTTGCTCAGGCATGCATAGCTTTTCTGTGGTATAGAAGTAATCTAAACAGACAATATTCTATGACCCCTGAAATGCTTCCTCTAAGGGTAATTATAGTTTAGAAAATTAGGTCGGCACTTATGGAAGACGTGGGTAAGTCAGAGAATAGGCGGAGACTGTGGTTTTCCTTGCTGTAATGGAATACATGTTGTAATAATTTACAAGGAGGAGTGTAGGTAGAAATATTTACAAGTTCACCTGAGGACTGCTAATATCAGGTATAATCTAGGACTTTCATTATTCTGTTTCCTTCCACTACACACCACAGTTGAGACTTTGCACTGGGAGCTTTTTGATGAGCCATTGTTAGAACAGGATTGATTGGCAATTAGTCTTGAATCATATATTGTATCAGCATTGACACAGACAGGTTAGTTTGGGACTATGAGTACATTTATGCTAAATCATTTTTAGGTATGAGACATCATCACAAGTTTTTTGTCTGGCTGATGTGGAGCACTTAGTGTAGATCACACATTGAACTGGCACTGAACTTAATGCACTCTTTATTACTTGTCAGTGCTTCCAGCTAATTATACAGTCCATTTTTGGCAAAAGAATTGAAGAAATGACTATGCGAGTTATATAAAAAAAGAAGTAATTCTAAATGATCTGATTAATATGTGGTATTAATATAACAGCAGCACTGATCTGTAATTTAGGTGTGAGTATTAAGTTCACTGATTGTACTTGTACTTGTACTTGTAATTGTGTTTGCGCTTTGTCAGCTGCTACATTGCCTGGTGCTAATATACAGCACTAATGTGAACTGTGCACGATACACCAGTTGACAGATTTACATCTAAAAACTGAATCTGGACAGAGTACCACAGACTAAAACTTAAAACTCATAAATACACATGTCCAATTATGACTAATAAGCAGAGTGCCTAACCTAGCAGAAATTGCCACTCTAATGTTATCTCTTCATGGGCATCTTTGGCCAGGTGATATTTACTGCCTCTGGTGGTTAGGTGGAATTAAATAGAATGGTTCTAGTAATGGAGCATAATTACCAATGGTTCCTGGGGAAGATGGCTTCAGACCAACCATATTTTCTCCGTATTTGTAAAGTTCTCGGTTTGCGTGCAAAACGAGGTATGATTTGCTACTCACTGCCCCTTGAGATAATTTGATGCTTATATGAATGTAGTTACAGCCGTAGGCAGCAGTGGCCTAGTGGTTAGGGAACCGGAAGGTTGTGGGTTCGATCCCCGCCCAGGGCAAGACACGACTGAGGTGCCCTTAAGCAAGGCACCTAACTCCCCCAGCTCACCTAACTCCCGGGCACCGTGGTTTGGGGCTGCCCCCCACTCCGGGCAAGTGTGTTCACTGCCCCCTAGTGTTCACGGGTGTGTGCGTGTGTTTCACTGCACGGATGGGTTAAATGCGGAGGTCACATTCCTCTGTGTGCAGTAGGCAAATAGTTGACTTTCATCATTTCTTTCATCATAACATAACTTTTATCCAGCGTCTAACAGTAAAGACATGATTCAACTAAGCATTGTTTTGCCTTGCTCAAGGACCCATGCATGGACGTACACAGATTTTCCAATCATAATCATAAGTCCAAACCCTTAACCAGTGAAACACTACTATAGGTGTTTCAACGCTTCCTATAGGATTCTTACCAAACAGAACCAAATGCAGAAACGTTTGGTCTACAGAGATCCTATCAGGCCTACAGTTTGGTCCAGACCTCCACTGCTGAATAAGCAGGTGTCTGCAAATTAAGGCAGGAAAGGAAGGAAAGGATGAATACTGTCAATCAGAGCAGTAGCAGATGATCTGTTGAACAGGCTCTGGATATGAAAAGCCTGTTTTTGTGAGCTCTCACTGGCTGTTCTGGGGCCTGACCTTTACCTGTAGGGAGCCAGATGTCTTTCATTAGCCTGGAAACGTAGTGCTCCGATAACATCCTGTTGTTCGGCCTCTGTGAGACTGACAGCTGGACAAAACCCATGGCCGTCTGGAGAACTGGGCAAACAAACAGTGCCACAATGCCCATACAGTGCCATGGCTGTGAACCCCCTTTATGCCTGGGCTGGGCAGCCAGGCAAGGCTTTTGAAGTACTTGGCTTCTTCTCCTTTTTTGTGTTCATTTGTTATTTGATTTAAATTCTGAATGCAGATTCAGGTTTTATTTATTGGATGCACTAAGGTATTGCTCGCATTGTTGGTGGGGAAAATATTCAAAAATGGCTTCATTTGCATTGAAGCGATTAGACCCAGGATAACAGAATGACTTCAGTGTCGCTCATTTGAAATGGATGAAAAGGTCCTGTCTCTTCAAAAAATAGATGCATGAGCTGAGATATTCAAACATAGGCAAGAATTTCAATAGGTCTTTCAATCAACTAGCATCATTATCAGTGGAAATAGGTCCTAAAATTAATGGCGTTTTGACATGATTGCATCATTTTAAGAGACAGAATTTAAATTTGGAGCCAGTCATTTTAAGTTTGCACAGTTATATCTTTGCATAGGTTTGAACAATTAGTGTGGTATAGCATGGTATAAAGGAAGTGTTATTTTGGAACGACCAGTTTTAGCATGTCTGCTTTCTACAGGAAACAATGAATTAAATTGATGGCAGAATTAGGATTCATGAGCTAGGGCAAAACCACGCCTCCGCAGTTCTTTGCACCACTGATCCCCGCTCACCTCTGCTCTCCTGATGTGCATGTCTCTGCCTCTAATTTCCACCATAAATCTTCTCCTCCTGTTCCCTCCTCCTTCAACACTTGCTCTCCCCCACGATCCTCTTGCTGCACTGCCGAGTGCATGATTGCAGGAATCAAATGAATGAAGAGTGCTTTGGGAGATGTGCATGACCATAGCCAAAGAACTCTGGTCTTTTGCAGCATCACAGCATACTGCAAAAGAGATGGGGAACACTTTAGTGATAGAAACCATTTATGTTTTGTCATTTACAAAATATTAAATAAGCATTTTTCCAATATCAGCATGACCTGAGCATGTAATGATATCAAATTTGAATAAACATTCTGAACAGATAGCCTTGTTTGAATATTTAGTGGAGTAAAATGCATTCAGATTCACAAAAAAAAATTAAATAAAAAGGAAGCTTCACATATTCAGACCCATTACATGTTATAGGAATCAATATTATTGATTGCACATTAAGTTGCGCAAACAGTCTTAAAAGCATCCATGTCATAAATGTGTTTTTAAAGGAATAAAATGTGCTCTTGATGGATCTCTAATCACAGATCCAAAACCTAAGCATGGTCTTTTCTCTTGAAATCAAGGCCACTAACCATATGTTCACTAGAGTAGAGCGTCACACCCATGCATAAACCAGTAATTGGAATGGAGCCAATTAGTCAGTCAGATCTGTGGCAAATTACTCCAATTGATTATGCTGCTTACCTTTTCTCCCTGCTAGCCGAGTGGCCTGCATTTAATCTGATATACAAACTATTATTCACAGAGGCAATTAAATCTCCCCCAGACAGAAATCAATCGATGGTTAAAACTGCGTAAAGCCGCTATTGATCTGAAACAGCACTATACATCTATTGAAAAAACCATGTTAATGAACACATTAATATTGTGTATTTACAATCTTAGGTAT
>JAOVVF010000008.1:3886323-3905248 GCA_028565595.1 Duopalatinus emarginatus
ATATTGGCTATTTCTAGCACAATATGATTAAACACTATAATTAGACAGAAAACGGTCCAATCTGGCAGTATTATAAGCACTTCTTGAAAATGCTAGGGAGTTTTAATTTTCAGAGAGTAATTATTATGCATGTGATTTATCAGTGTACATACCCGTCTGGATCCAAGCATCAAATACGCCTTTATCATCATGTTTTTCCAAAAAACCATTATTGATGTCATTAAATGGGGCAACTAGGCACAAATGTGCTCTGGTGCTAAATGGTTCATGGAAGAAAAATACTTGATAAGTAAAATATAGACAAGTATAGATAACGGATAATACTAATAGCACTGGAATTAGATGGTGTAAAAAAAATTCAGGGCAGTCAGAGGCAGAACAAACCTTTTTGCTTCTGCTTCACTACAAAAAAAAAAAAAAAAAGAGACTATACTGGTGCAAACGGACATCTAAGATTTAACACGCGAAATGATTACTTTCATTCACAGTAGAGGTCATATTTGGTGTTTGTAGTATTTTAATAATAGTGTGTACAATGTTGGGGTGCAACAGGCTTATTGCAGCCATTTGCAATTTTGTCAGTTTAATAAAAGCAGCATATGTGTTGCTAAGTGCTTTTTGTTCCTGTAGCCTACAAATATGTTACATGTAGATGATTTGCCACTGGGGTGTACTGAGATCTGGCACACTAGTCCGGGTAAGGGACTAGTGCGGATAGGCCAATGGTGAGAGTATGTGTACAAGTATTTGTACACAAATAATATACAGTAATGGGGTTTGTATGTTGAAATATTAATTTTAAATGAAAACGATTCCAGGCGGCACTTGGACTCAAGTACATAACAGTGGCGCGCTACAGCTTTTAACCAACACGCCACCAGAGCGCTTTAATGGACAACAACATAAAGCAAAGATAAAGAAGAAAAGGACAGATACAAAAGTCGCTCTTAAATGTTCTCAAACTAAGGAATATTTATATGAATGAAAAGGGGAAAATAAACTGAACATAAAGCCAACCGTCAGGCACTGATGTGGCCGCTTGTCACCACTTCCGGTTCACGGTTATCACTTCTTGTGACCGGTATCTTTTGTGTTCTTTCTCTTTCTTTGCTTTTAATTTTTATTTTTGCACTCTTACTTTTTTAGTGTTTCAGTACTTTACTGATCCCTCATTTTATACCCCTTATTTTATTTATTCCCCTCAAGTCTCGCTCATGTATTCAGAAACAGTATAAGCCGCGCCAAAGCGAGACGTAGCTCCGCCCCCAATGCGGGCAGGCAGAGCGTGCTGCAGAAAAAGCTGAGCATCACACTCCCTCACTGGTGAAGAGAGAGAGTGAATAAATGAGTAGGAGTGGTTTGCCCCATTGTGGGGCAAATCACTCAGGAGCCCAGAGGCTGGCGCGGCAGAGAATCAGAAAGTAAGGGGTGGTCCTTCCCGGCTGGGAGAGAACCAATTGAGAGGCAAAGAAGAAACCGCCCGTAGGCCGGAAGAGATAGCGTGGCGGCTTCCTTGACGTGGAGAAGTCCCCCAAAAGGAGTCACACCAAGCACCTAACCTATCCCTGACACAATTATTACCTCAGGCCTTCAATCCCTACATGACGACCGTCTATGAGGTCCGTCGTTTACCAGCTTGCCCTGACCTTTTACCTGGTGCAAGAGAGCACGAAAATCTAAGGGTGTGACGGAGAGCTCAACTTAAATAGAGACTCAGCCAGGTGCTCCTCGTCAGGCCTAATTGCCCTTGGGCCCTCTGGGGGTTGCAGTGGCACAACGCTGTTGGGAATTGCAAATCTGGCGCCCCCCAGGGGCAACCGGTGGAATAGGTTGGCTCCCTCTGGTGGCGGCAGAGGGAGTTGCCTAGCCCCTGGTGGTGCCTTGCTGCCTGGGTTGGCCCCCTCTGGTGGTGGCAGAGGGAATACACTGACCTGAGTTGAAATATTTTAACATTATTTAAAGTGTTTTTTAAGCTTCAGATCTTTGAAATAATAATAATAATAATAATAATAATAATAATAATAGGTCATGTTAGGGCAGTCGTGGGCTTTTGGTTAAGGAATCAGGGTCAGTCTCCACAACCGACAAGACACAACACCTAAGGTGCTGTTTATAGGGACTGCCCCCCACTCCTAGCAAGTGTGTTCACTGCGTGTGTATTTAACTGCATGGATGGGTTAAATGTGGAGGTCAAATTCCTCCATGTGAAAGCGCTGTATGCCAATAGTTTACTTTTACTTTCTATATAAGTGGATTTTTTGTTGTTTTTTTTTTTCCTGTCATTTTAACAGTGTTTTTGTCTGTTACTCCACCTGAAAGTGCACTAAAATTTTATTTTTCCACATAAACATAAGATTTAAAAGTATAGGGTAAGTACAAGTGTGCATATATGTTTTAAAGATGGTTCACTTGCACTTGCAGAAAATATTTCAATTATAAACAAATAGAAATTGTTCCAAGATTGTTTAACATGAATTTGAGAAATCAATTACAGTAAATGTAGGAGGGTGAGTCAAAAATGATCCGCACTCTGGCAGTAGAATGTCTTTTACTTAACTTTCAGAAAAGATAAATACCTCTGTACCTCTGTCTTCACCTCTTTATCAGATGTAAATCTTCATCCTTTTAGTGCTTCTTTTAGGGGACCAAACAAGTAATAGCCTGAATACAGGCTATAGGGAGGATGCTTTAAAACCTCAGAATAAAATTTTTGAGGACTGTCAGCAGTATGGGTAGTGGTGTGTGGACATGAATTGTCACCCTTAGATAGCAGTCGTCTAATTTGGTATAAATTTTAGACTTCAGCTTTTCAGTGAGCATCTCACCAAACAAAACAAAATGTAACTGGAGTGCAGATCATTTTTGCCCCCCATATATAAAACTTATTTGCATATGTGATGTGCATTAGGAATGTATGCTGGGTTAAATCCCAACCAGGGGTGGAATTGGGTCCCAAAATATGACCATGAATCTAGTTTCTTAGTGCACCTCATTTCTAAAGTCTAAACCTGCTCTCATGAGCGCCCTCTATGTGCCATAAGGTGAAGTGGCAAAGGTGAGTCACAACGAATGACTGACTGATACATTAGGCCTTACAGAACAGTAGAGCTATTAATCATAGGACAAATCAAAGCAGATTGGAGTTAGTGATATAAGAGCGCAAAATGCTCTGTAACAGCATAAACCAAACCAACCAATGGTTGGAAAATAAGTGTACTTTATTATTAGATTTTATCTAATTATTTTTTTTTTTCACAAATCACTCCGCATTTTATGAGTGTAAAAGTTTTCATCTTTGCAGTAAACAGTGGACATAGAGAGCACAGTACATTTTACTAAAGCTGGTTTTATTTGAACCCAAAACAGTAATAATATAGGGATTAATGTAGCAAAACTATATATCAAATAACAAAATAAAAAGTAATGTAAATGCCCTGAGAAAATGGCCTAAAACAAAATTAAAATAATTCATACTACAAGCTGAACATCAAGTGAGTGGAGAACGTTTCTGTAAAATAGTAACAAGCTACAGGTTGAGGAACTATTTAATCTGAAGGAAGGACAGGCCAGTATTAAAACATATAAAACGCTACATTCATGACTCAGTTTATTTATTTTGTACTTGATTTTCTTCCCGAACTCGGCGCCTTCAGCCTGTGTCTGCCTCACAGCCTTCACGATAACACACTCACACTCCCTCATCACTTTAATAGAGAACTACGTGTGCAGTGAATAGGGCTTTAGGTGCTTTAACATCTTTCCCCCTTTATGGCCATGGTGCATGATGTCGGTTTTGCCTGCCCATAGCCCTTTTAACAATGAACCATATTTAAAGATTTCCCTAAGCTGAAGGGTAAAGTTGCAGATAGCCATAAGTTTATGTTTACGGATTGTGTGTCCTGAATGAAGGTCTCTTTAGCCAATTGAAATTAAGCACTGAGTATTAGAGTTTATCTGGAAATCGAACAGTAGCATAGTAGCCAGCCAGCACAATAGTGAGTCTGATTCTGAAGGCGTGGTACGGTGGTGCACTGAGTAGCACCAAAACACCACAGTATAAAGGACATGCTGAGCAGCACAGCAAGCCAATAAGTAAGCAATTACATGAGCCATCAGTGCTTGTCATTTGCCAGACTGAGTGACACAACCATTCAGATACCAGCATTCATTAAAACCCTGGCTACATAGATATTAGGAACACCCGAACACCTGCTCATTCATCTAATAATCCAATCAGATACTCATGTGGCAGCAGCACAGAATTCAGTTAATTTCATTAAACGTCACAACCACGTAGGCATGGTTGTTGATACCAGGTGGGCTGGTTTGAGTATAACAGAAATCATGAAAATATAATCCAATGAGTAGCAGATCTGCAGGTAGACATGCCTTACTGTTGAGTACAGAGGAAATAGAAGGGCTATGGTAACCCAAACACTCAAACCATTATTTACAACTGTGGTGAGCAGAAAAGCATCTCAAAATGTTTAATCTTTGTACAACGCAATGGGTTCCACACCTGCCAGCTCAGAAATGGAGTCAAGGAGTCCACCATCATCAGTCTTATCTAAACTGGGCAGTTAAAGATGGGGGAAAAAGACCAAATAATGTTTTTCCATTCCTCATTTTACACGATTAGAGTTAGGCAGGGACTCCTAATGGATGGCCATTGGGTATTATGCTTTTATAAGGTTTTGGTATAAGGTATAAGGTTTTGCCACTCCCAGCCAAGTCAGATCTTAACATAAACAAACACATCTGGGATGCTATGCAACGTACTGTGACACATAAATCCTACACCTTGGAATACCAGAGAATTGTAGACTGTTCTTCAGGAAGTATGCTGTTCATTGCTTACAGAATATTTCTGCAAGATTGGAGAGTCCATGCCTCATAGGGTTTAGAATGTTTTTTTCTGGCACTTCAGTGTACACATTAAAATTCATTTTAAAACACACAGTCCTCAGTAAGGAGACGGACATTAATTTTTATTTTATTAAGTCACACATCATATTAATATATATGTATATACAGTACATGACATCTAATTTACATTATAAGAAAGCAATTCAAAACAAGCAATAACAAAATAAAAGACAAATGGTCTCTTTTGCCAAACCAAAATCTTAAACGCATTCTAGAAAACACTAAACACTAATAATATTTGCATATTACACTTAAGAAAATGCACTACCATGGCACACACCTATCCAGATAACTCGCTCACAGATTGCTTTATTATGCAAAAAGTAATGTGACGCTGGCTGGTTATGGCGGCTTTGTGCACTTTAGCACAGTCTTTCATCCTTCAGTTGGAAAAGTAAAGCAGATTTTCCTAAAATGGATTAAACAACTATCATTTACATTCTCTGAATAAGGTACAATACAGAAATGTTTATTCCCACATTGTTTCCAATCTCCATGACATGAAGCGATCTAGATCTACAGTCCCTTACAGTTTATACACACGAAATGCTGAGACACAACCACGTACACGTTTTTGTTTAGTAGAGCGACTGCAGTGCAAGCTACTGTGACATAGTAAAAAAAAAAAACATTTCTTTTCATACTGTACAACATTCATTCTTTAGCAGCTGAGCTAAAAGCTAAGGCTTATTCACAAGCCAACTGAACAATAAATTATAATTAAAAAAAAAAAAAATTGAAAAGCCTCTCTGTGGGTGAAGTACAGTTTACACAACCTGTTAGTGTTCAGAGAAATGTGCTACCAGATATGGGTGCATTCTGCTACTATTACTATATTAGTTTATATACACAATAACATTCAGTGAGCGTAATCGAAGGATGTGATATTTGTGAATGGCTGTTACAGGTTTCAGAGCCAAACTGTGAGGCAGGACATGGTGAATTATATTACAAGGTCCATGACAAGGGAAAATGATCAGACAGTAGAACATGTATATATACATGACAAATCAGTGACACATGGTGTATAGGAGCTATTTCATTTCTTTTTTTTTTGTTCTAAAATACACACGAGTCACAAAATAACCATCTGAGAAATTAGCCCAACAGTATTGTACAAGACCAACGGAAAGCGGAGAGTGCCCTCTACCTGTACATCCCTATACCTACACCTCTGACACATGATTAAAGCATCTTGATATATCTTTTCTACCCCAGATCAGACCTCGCTAACCCGGTGAAGTCAGACTTGTACACGTTCGATACAAGAAAATAAAATACCACATAGTGGTGAGACCTCATATCTTTAAAAAAACAAACAAAAAAAAACAAAAAAAAAAAACTAAATTCCCACCCAGCAGGGAAATTGAACATAATATTCTACCATCACAAATTAAAATCCTTTAAAAATTTCTACAAAACAAATTCAGTCACTAATGCCCGTTTACGCTAGTGAAATATCCAGGGGCTCTTTGCTGAGCCTGTTCGTTTTGGAAGACTATGATACAGTAACTATTTTAGAGTATATAAATAATCTGTTTAAATAATTCCAGTTAGACAAAACCAGCAAAATGTGTAACTAATAAACTTATTATGCACTGATAAGGTAACATCAACATGTGTCAGATGTGTCATATACAGCGTAGATTTATAGTCTAGGTCTTCTTGTGTGATAATGCAGTGTACACGCTAAGGATGCTTTCACACAGGCGTTGTTTTTTTTTTTTTTAAACACATGCCCACAACACTCCTAGCAATCCAATTGGACATCTAGATTTATTATGGTCAGCATTTAAAATTAAACGAAAATTGTTTAACTAAAGTACTTGGGTTGTTTGTTGCTGTGATTTTGTGATCACGTCACATCAGAAAAATGGTCATTCATGTTGTAAATTTTGATATACTGGCTTAATAACCAGACAAATTTTCCCACTGAGGCTTTTTCCATGTTTGTTTTTTACTGCCTGACCTCAATTTGTGATTAGTTGGGTGGTTTCACGCATTGAATGTGCTCCTTTGTGACCATAAAAACGCTTGCAGCTATGCTTTTTAATGCAACACGCTTCCCATATTCTGTGGCTGAGGATGCAGGAAGAAAAAAAATAAAAAATAAAAAAACATCAAGTGTGAAAGCATCCTAACTACACGTGTGTGATATTAACGGAAAATATGCACACAACTTTAGGATACACATCCATTCTATTCAAACATACTGTCATACCTTTTCAATATTTAAAAACCTGTAGCAACAGCAGGGTTACAGTACATATAGCACATGACATTATCTGTAGTTTGATTGGTGCTAGTTTTAGTAGTGTTTTTTTTCTTTTTTTAAAAAAAAAAAAGAGCACATGTAGTGATTCGTTATGTTTTAAGATTTGAACGCATTAGGTATTTTGTCTTCATTGTGAAAATAACAATTTTGGTCCGGTTTTTAAGGAGACAGACACTGCATATGCTCCATCACGTTCAAACTCCTAAAAAGACACTGCTGAGGAATCAGTAATGAGATGCAATACTATCTACCTAGACCAAGTGTAAAACAGTGTTTATGTAACATAGCGTCGACTTAATGTCATTATTGTGTAAGGTACATTTTGTATTCATTTGTTCCTAAATCATGTTTTGATCGTACATTCATACAACTAACGACACAGAAATGCAGGACAACCTGAGCTTGTCAGCAGAGGCCAGGAGAAATGAAATGTGTGTTCCATGCTTGATTGAGATCTACAGCTGACAGTTGAAGAACAACTTGGGGTGAGGAGGGAGGGGAAGAATGAGAACCACTGTGAGGAGGACTCGTTTTCTCATGGTGTCTGAGCTCCAGATCGCTTGAAAGTTCCCAGCAGGCTTTGCATGCCCTTCTTGACACTGGAGCCCACCCTGCGAGCAACCGAGTCTGCAGGAGGGCCGGGCAAACATGAGATACTGCTGGGGGGCCTGGCATCCAGACACTTCTGATACCTCAGCTGAAACCAGACACACAGAGACATAGAAAATGACATACTGCAATCGTCTATGCCTGCAGTCTAGTACAGACTCAAAACATTCATTAAAGGTAGGCTGTATAAACCTGATTACCAGCACAAAATATTGCACTTGGCCATTAGCACAGCAATATGAAAAAGTCAGAAATTGCTGAACAAGCCCTGGAATTAACTTTTCGGTCCTTTCACAAATCACTAATGCAGGCACAGCGTTTTATGGTAGCCACCAGGTGATTAGCACTGAATATATCCATGTTGACTGAGCAGGACAGCCAGCTGTGCTGTTAATCACTTTCTAATATCCATTACAATGTAAACTGTTTGTAAAGTGTTCATTTTATTCTTCTCTGTAGGTCTACTTGATCTATAAACCCAAAGTATTTGATTTAGATAAAGAGAAATTTAACGAGATTAAAGTAGACACACAGACATCTGTTGATCATTTCAGATCCACCTGTCAGTCGGCTTATTTCAGTGGCAGGGAAGAGAGGAGAAAAAAAAAAAAAAAAAAAAAAACAGCAATACCTTGTTCCTTTTACTCACCATGCATGCAGCCTGCACAGCCTCGCTCAGACTGGCAGCATTGGGCTCACACCAAAACATGTGGCAGATGAAATCTCCAGGGCCTTCGGCCATGATGAAGGCAAAAGTATGCACATCTTTCCCCACGCCCATGAATGACAGGAAGCGCACACGACACTCTGACAGAACCTCTTCAGTCTACATACACACACAAAATACAGGTGCAAATGTGTCAATTTAAACCACAACAAAATATCAGCAATGTTTAGTACACAACAGGAATTACGAAGATAACTATTAGACTGTGTGTGCGTGTAATTATACTCACATCTGAAATAAGAATAGTAAGAGTAGCAGAGGCCACATTTACAGTCACAGGACTCCAATCTGCTTTGTCTCTGGAGGAAAGTGCAGTCTCCAGGGCAGAATTAACAATATCCATTCCTAAGTGGAGAAAAGCCAGCAAGACAATATGCCGATATTACAGTTTTGTAGAAAACTTCAATAAGCTACTTTAAATCGTACTTTTACCCACATTCCAATTGTAAAGTATGTAGTAGAATATAAAGTACCATATGCAAACAGAAAACATGCAATACACAGTCGCACATGTATAATCCCATTTCCTAATCTCAATGTGCACACGACCACATAAACATAAGCAAAACTATCTTTAGTATGTCTCTACATTTATAAAGCCCTCCTAAGAGCCACACCACTGCAAAGCTGAAATGTGGTGTCTTTAACAGTGAAAATAAATCTATGCTGCACTGTGCCACCAGGACCCGAGTTCGACTTTACTGGTTTGTCTGTTTTAGTAAGGCAGTGAGGCTACTCTGAGGTCAAGTCAGGAAATACCTCATTTTCCTAAATCTGCATTCCTGAGCAGAAGAAGTACTGCCCGTACAAAAGCAGCTTTCAGATCTGCACAGTACCAACGTTGAAGCCTGTAAAAGAGGAATGTTCCTTACCTACTGGTTTTGCTACCATTACATTACCAAGGTAGCGCACTTGGAAACGCTGGACCAGCTCATTCTTTGGTGCTGGGAACTCTAGAGAAGTTAAACATTTAGAAATCATGACACCTACATCAAACGCACATGTATGTCCTACACTGTAATGAATATTTGTAATTATTTCAAGTGATGTTACCTACCCTGAACTGGAATGTCCACTAGTTTGGAGGGATCAATGTTGAGTCTGTTTAGACTTGATTTTGAGGACTTCCTCTGTGCCATAATCTGCAAAGGATAGACACAACCTTTTATAATTCTGAAACAAATACACAGTAGCTTGTTCTAAGGGTTGCTTTGCTAAGTCAATTTTACAGATGTTACTTTCTGCTTCATTTTTTAATACAACATCGCACCCCCTAACACCAGGCATCCCCCGCTATCGGACACTTCCGGGTATTGCAGACTTCCTCTCCTCCCTCTCCCTCAGCTAATCGCTCTGAGGAAACGCGATCCTGTCTTAAAGGGCCGTTTAAACTTTATTCTTGCAAAAAAAATCAGATCTGGAAACAGTGTTTAAATATCACTAACAACGCTGTAATTATGCGTGTACAAAACCCCATGGAACACAAAGCTTATTTTTGTTCCGCGACGGATATTTTCCTCAGTGTAAAAGTTGTGAGGTTGCATTGCACCTGTTGTCACTGAAAATAAAAAAAAAAACACCAACTTTCCATTTCACTAACAAAAAAATGTAATGTAAATATATATATTTTACATGTATATAAGCTGTTTTAGGCAGAAAGGATGAGATCTAGAAAATTGAAGTGTCTGATATTGTGAGAACCCTGTTGTTTTAGCGGTTCCGGTGTCAAAGTAAACAACGCCGTTATTAAAAAAAAAAAAAAAAATCTTTGTAAGTCAAATGAGACTTGTACATTAAATTACACATATATCGTTAATGAGTAAACCGCTTTTAGTTATTTCTGGAGATGTTTTGGTTTGAGGTGTCAGCTAACTGGGGTATTTTAGAAATTTAACAAAAAAATGAAATGCTGAACAATCCTACACACTCTAATTACAGACAGAGTGTTTATAAAAAGTACAAAATGCCATGACAACTGAAAAGGGGCTGCCAAAAATCACACATAAAATGCTATTTTAGACACACCACTTTTACACAGATAGATTTTTAGATTCACTACAACACACTGTACAAAATTTCACTACAACACACCGTCAGCGCTTGTTCTATAAATGACTGGCAGATATGGAGATTTTATGCTATACTCTTATCTTTTATTTTCTAATGTCACAAACCAAACTCTTTATTTTTCCACCACTGCATTCTTCCATGCAGCACAGATGTTTGCACAAATGCAACACAGAAAAATAAGGAGGACCACTAGTCAATTTTACCACCTATGCAAAAGTCATGCCATACGGCAGGAGCCACAAAAGTATAGTTATAAGTGCTCAAAACAAGCCCCAAATTCAGACAGGGCACGATTCTTTTGCCCTCAGTATACCATATGGCAAAAAATCCCAAAGATCCCAAAGACATGTGCAAAGACATGGCCCCAATTTACAAGTTATTCAGTGTCACGCTTAGCAAAATAAAAAATAAGCAACCAAATATAAGTAAGTACTATTTCATATAACCTATTTATTCAGTTTACAGAAAACGTACTATACTGTAATATGTACCGTCATCTGGATATGAAATGACCTATATTGGGATAAGAGATCTTGATCAGTCCTAATTCCATAGCCAAGAAATGCTAACCTTAGAACAGATGTCATGCATGCTGGTGGCAATGTTCTTGGCAGGAGTGTCGCACCGGAACACGTGACACTTCAGAACGTGGGTTAGCTTGTCTCGAGCCACGTAAGCAAAGTCCCTGTGGTGAAACAGTTATAACGCAGTGCTCACATGCATAAAAATACACACATATTTGGGTTGTAAGGACTAAGGAAGATGAATGGCTTTCAGACTGAAATGATGAAAGATGAAATGAAGGGCACTACTGTGTCATACTACTACTACCTCTAAATATAATGCACGCTATATCAAACTACAGAAAAACAAACAAATGTAATATTCATTTCTATTAATTCAACAGCACTTTACACTGCAATTTCCACACAACGGTGAGCTGGTCATGAAAATGAGACTGGTGGGGTGAAATTTGGCCGCGGCAGCATATCGCTATGACAACCACATATATGGAAAATAAGGCACAGTAATAGCAATACACTACCTCTCCCTGAGTCCCAGAATGCAGCAGCATAGAGAGAAACCGAAACAAGTTTGAACAGCAAACAAATGAGGGAGCACAACAAAAGACTAGCTTAGTCTAGCAAGTCAACTTCAACTAAAATCAAACAAATCATGCATGTCATTAGGCATTATGGCTAGCAACATATGCATCATGTACATAGTATTATTTAACAAAAGGAATGTGAACTAAACTGGAGAAAAAGCACTCTGGAACAGAATGTGAGGACTCTGAATAACCTACATAACAGTCATTCTCTAGGATCTGTTTAATGTGCTGTTTGTAATCTTAATAAAATGTTATATACACATTAAAAAATTTAACAACTTCACAATACTTCCACAGAATAGATCTTGATCTTCATTTAAGACTTCACATTAGCTCTGTGCCCAGACAGAAACCACTTTAACTTAAAAAGGCAACATAGAAAGCATACATACAGTGGTGCTTGAAAGTTTGTGAACCCTTTGGAATTTTCTATAGTTCTGCATAAATAAAACCTAATGCATTATAAGATTTTCACGAAAGTCCTAAAGGTAGATAAAGAGAACCCAGTTAAACAAATACAAAGACAAACAAAGACAAAAATATACTTCATTTATTTAATAAGGAAAATGATTCAATATTACATATTTGTGAGTGGCATATTCAATATTACATATTTGTTAAAAGTATGTGAACCTTTGCTTCAGTACCTGGTATGACCAGCCTTTGCAGCAATAAATGCAACTAAACGTTTCCGGTAACTGTTGATCAGACCTGCACACCAGCTTGGAGGAATTTTAGCCCATTCTTCTGTGCAAAACAGCGTCAACTCTGGGATGTTGGTGGATTTCCTTACATTAACTGCACTTCAGGTTATTTCCTTTAGAATTCTCTGATACAGTTCAGAATTCATTGTTCCATCAACAATGGTAAGCCGTCCTGGCCCAAATGCAGTAAAACAGGCCCAAACCATGATACTACCAGCACCATGTTTCACGGGTGGGATAAGGTTCTTATGCTGGAATGCAGCGTTTTCCTTTTTCCAAACATAACGCTTTTTTATTTCAACCAAAAAGTTCTATTTTGGTCTCATCCGTTCATTAAGCATTCTTCCAATAGCTTTCTGGCGTGTCTACATGATCTTTAGCACACTGCAGATGAGTAGCAATGTTCTTTTTGGACAGCAGTGGCTTTCTCCCTGCAACCCTGCCATGCACACCACTGTTGTTCAGTGTTTTCCTGATGATGGACTCATGAGCATTAACATTAGCCATTAACATTAGGGGTCCTTTGTGACCTCGCCAACTATTACATGTCTTGCTCTTGAGGAAGGTAACAATGGTCTTGAATTTCCTTCAATTGTACACAATCTGTCTGACCTTTTTCTGCCAGGTCATCAGAAATCTCCTTTGTTCGTGTCATGATACACTTCCACAAACACATGTTGTGAAGATCAGATAGATTCCTGTTCTTTAAATGAAACAGAGTGCCCACTTACACCTGATCGTCCTCCCACTGATTAAAAACACCTGACTAATATCACCTTCAAATTAACTGCTAATCCTGGAGGTTCACATACTTTTGCCACTCAAATAGGAATAATGGCTTCACCCTCCTCAATAAATAAATGATCTGATTCCTCAATAAAAAATGTTTAACTGGGTTCTCTGTATCTACTTTTAGGACTTGTGTGAAAATTTTATGTTTTAGGTCATATTTATGCAGAAATGTAGACAATTCTAAAGGGTTCACAAACTTTCAACCACCACTGTAGATCTAGTTAGGGAAAAGGGTTGCCAGTGTTTTCATTGCGATATGCCTTGCTGGAGAATTACTGCTCCTTTGAACAAAACTAAATGGGATATTTAACAGCCTGTGGTCAATTTAGCATCTCTGCCAACACTGAGGTGCTGAGCTTTTTAAGACATAATTATTTAGTAGCCTCTTCTGAGGCAGATCAACATTGCAAGCCCCAATTAAAAATGAATAATAGTTCAGCTGCACTTAAAATAAGTTATGGTAAAAGCTAATACATAAAACAGATGAACAGGTTGCATACTGAATAAAAGAAAAGCGAAGTAACAAATAAAAAAAAGTGCATTGCTACATGATGCCAGAATATCATTTAATGCAATATTAAAAACTTGCTGTTTAAATGGCATCATTTATCACCTTGCTTAAAAGGCCAAGAACCTGCAATGTCCCTAAAGACATTACAAGTATAATTTACAAATATTTGTGTTTTGGTCACACTTCCTTCGTGCTAGACTTGTTTATCGGACTCACCTGCCATTGTCCCTGCCCACGCCCCACACACGAATGCTGACTATAGGCTGTGAGTGGAGAAGAGTCTGTCCCAGAGGATCGATTAGATTTAGCATTTCATTTTCCAGCACCAGGAGCATGTCCTTACCCTGAAAAACGCACTAACAATCAATCACCAACTTTCATACATTTACCAAAAAGCAGAAACTATGTGCACGCACACACACCTCGCCCCAGATTCCGGCTGTGTCGTGCAGGTTGTGTTTGTGATAAGAGAGCTGCCTGATGCAGTTATTGACAGCAATGCTGCTCTTGCCAGGTGCCATCTCTTCCTCTGATATCTCCACCCAGCCCAGAGACCGCACAGCAAAACACTACAAAAAGACACAGAAGAGATTATGAACTGTGGTAACAGTTCATGTGCTACTAAATAATCAAAAATTTGTATATAATCTGTTTTTATAGTTTACCAGTACCAAGGTGATAACTTCTCAATTATTATCAGGCAGCTTGATTCAAACTTTGAAACAACTAATCCAACATAAAAGTATGCAAAGCAGTGCTGATAAACACTATCCCATACCTTGGCCTCTCCATCAGTGCTATAAGAACTTGGTTTTTCTTCTCCATCTGACTGAGTACAGCTGGGGAAAAAAAGAAAAAAAAATACATACGAATATTTTTTTTTTTTTTTAGATTAAGAATTAAATAACACAGACACTACAGTGAAATCCTCTATACTGTATCTCTTAACTAAATGTATGCTTGAAAAACAAGCCATACCTGAGATTGATGGAGGCATAGCGCAGAGTTGCCCCTTCAAATTCCTTCAGACTCTGATCAGAAGTTACATCCTCCTCCTGCAACATAATAAAAAAGCAGCAAAACATTAACTTTTAAACTGTATGTATAAATATGCAGTACATAAATAGACAGTAAACCACACCGTGCTGAAACAGGAGCCACTACACCCACCTTCCACAAGTCATCGTTGAATCTGTTTTGACGAGGTACGCCGTTCCATGTAATCTAAAAACAGAAGCATGTTTTCATGCTTGATAGACGAATAGAGAAGGCCACGCTTTCAACACTTAACACTGCTGTCCAGCTGCACAGTATCAGTAGCTGAATTAGTGTTTTGTCATGTAACTGAAATTAAACCCTTCATAGATCCAAGGAAGATGTCTACTAAAATATAATGTACTAAAATAAAAGGAAAAAATGTTCAATTTAAATGGGCTGCTGATCGTACCTGTGGTTCCTCAGAGGGTGTGATTGCAGGGGAGGTGCTGGATGGTCTCTCTGGCACAGCACCCTCTTCCATCGGAGATGGTGGCTCCCACTGTGTGGTGCCTGTTGGAATGTGCCAGTAGTAGGTGCCGGAAGTGTCCCGAACCCGCATCCACCCGGCTGGCAGGTCTGTGTCTGTCTCAAATGCACTGCGGTCCCAGTAAGACTCTTGATTTTTACCAAGTGGTGGTGCAAGCGTAATAAAGAAGAAAAGCAAAGAAGAATTGTTATACAGAGGGGTTGCAAATGAGTGGTCAGAACTAAGCAACTCCGTCTTCTTCGGATTAAGCTCATTTTTGGGAAAATGTAAACAAAAAACGAAATTCCAGTGCACACATTACTGATACAATAGCCTATATAAAGCTATATAAAGCTAAGATATTACAAGAACTGAAACACTTGACTGTGCTGTTATTTCAATAATCACCAGTAGGCATGTTGAATCTACATAAAGTAGGAATAAAGCCTGAGTTACCTGTATCTCCATCAGGAGTGCTGGTGGCTGTGCTCCCTTGAGACAGAGACATACAGCTGGAGTCCTCATCACTGGGAGCGCCATTCTTGCTGAACAATAAGCATCTGTTCTTGCTCCCACCTTCACCGCTTTTCCTCGAATCACTGCTGCTCTGCGCCTCAGAGGAATCCGTATCTCTCTCTCCACCACTGGCAGGTAGGCTTTCTTCCTCCTCATCCTCCTCGTCATCATCATCTTGCTCCTTGATCTTGGGAACCTCTGAGGTATCGATGAGTAGGGGTTCATTGGCAGTATTCCTGATGTCTACATCAGAGCAGAGGACCTTCAGGTTCTTATTGTTCTCCACATCATGCCCTTGCTCCTCAAGCACATGGTTCTGATTTGGGTTCCCGTCTGGATTCTTGTTCTCATTTTCTGTCAGGTTGAGGTTTTGGTCTGGATTTCTGTTGAGGTCTTGCTGCTGCTCTGTAACTTTGCGCAGCTGGTTCTGACCTTCCTTCATCCATTTGGCGTTGCTCCCAGAGATGGAGTGACCTTGCTCGTTCTCTTGATTCCTTGCCCGCTCTTCTTCCTGGTGAGTCATGTCATCGTCCCGGCCGCCCATAATGCCGACGAGGAGCTGTGAGGAGGTGGTGCTGGCGTAGATATGGCGGCTCTTGGAAGAAGAAGTGGACGAGCCTTTAGCTTTGCCTTTTAGTCCGAGCTCTGTGTCCAGCAGAGTACTGTGTGGGCAGCGCAGATCAAGGCTCAGTGAGGAGGGGACACACGTGTTCTCGTTAACCAGGTCTGATGTGTTCTCCAAAGACATGGCACAGAACTGGACACCTCTGGAAAAAAGTTGGTGGAACAGCAATGTTTATTTAGGAAACCACCATGTAACCAAAACTGTACATAGTCAAAGGAATGAACTTTTATGAACCTCTACTGTAGTGAAGAGATACTGAACTGCCCTAACTGAAACAACATACAGACAAAAGACATATAAAAAAAAAAAAAAAACAACATAAAATGTCTTAATAAGGTGCTAGGCAATGACATGCCATCATAACAGGTTTTAAAGGCCTTGGCATTAATTCTGCAAGTCTCCAGAGGCATAACGACATCCTTTCAAAACAAATTCCTGTTTTGATAACAGTGGTGTCTAACACGTCTGTCCAAAATCTTTCATACATACTCAATTAGGCTGAAATCTGGTGGCTGACTAATGATGGACAGCATTTTAAGCTTGTTAAACCATTCAGTGAGCCCTCATGCCCTATGGCACTGTCATCCTGGAAGAGACCAGTCCCATCAGGAGAAATGTTTCTCTGTAGCATAAATGTGAACAGTCAGAAGAATGTTGTATTGTGTTGCAGTGATGCTTTATTCTAAGGAGACAAGTGGAGGCAAACCATGCCAGCAGAATAAACAATCACCCCCAAAGAATAGCACTGGTTCTTAATTGGGCACGTCCGTATATGCGTTTGTGTCTTCGAAACAGAGGCGTCAATGAGTCATATATCAGCATGGGATCTATATCAGGTAATTACTCTATCTATACTGTCTTACAGATGAACAATTGTAATTTTTCAGACTGATTTCCTACTAAACTATAAGTGTGCTTTCCTAGTGTGACCAGTGTGTAGTGGAATCGACCTCCACATTTGACCCAGAGCAGCCCCTTACCCACAATACCCGGGGAGCAGTCAGGGTGTTAGTGCCTGCTTAAGGGCACTTCAGTCAAGTCTTGTCGGTTGCAGGGCTCGCACCTTAGTCCTTCCTTAACCACAAGCCTACAACTGCCCTAGAATAAATCATTCTAATTATTATTACAATTACTGTTTATATATTCATTGACTGACAGCTAATAAAACAAACAAAATAGCTCTTAAGTAATATTTTTATTAGATAACCACTGTGATCATCAAGTCTGTACTCTTAAAGATTTGTCTACCTGCAGAAAGTTTGAGAATTGTACAGCTGACTGGTAAATGTGACTATTTACCAAATATAATTGACATTTAGGGAGCTGACTGCAGTGTTCAGGGTGAATTTAAGGCTCTGGACATTATAATAATAATAATAATAATATTTTTACATGGATTTAAATGAGGCCTTGAAGTAAGTGCTAGTCTAATAAATGTGTCATCTCTTATATAGTGACATGTATTAAATCAGGTACTTGAATAGTATTAATACTAAGGATTTACAAGTGTATTCAGTTATAATGGCAGTAATAACCAGCAGCATTTCCTGGCTGGTTTGTTTATCCGCAATATCACGTAGCACCGTGCTAGCGTGGGCCGTCCCGTTAGCTGCGCATTTAACATTAGCATTAGCTTAGCTAGTCAAACTCAGCCTGGCTAACTACCTAGCTAATACAGGTATAACGTAAAGCCGTAAAAATGTTCATATATTCCGTCACAATCTCATCTACAATCAATTTAATCAATTAAACGAAACCCCAGAGTCATTTCCACTGAGCTAATGCTCCAGCTAGCCGATGCTAACCTAGTCACTCCATCCTCCATGATCTTGACTGTAAAAACCGCTCATCTCGCCTCAGCGCAACACAAACACACCCTTCTGCATAACCACCACCAAATTCACGACCGTTTTATTCAAACCAAACGCTAAAACAACGCCGTCTTACCTTTTTTATAAAGTATTCTTCATGAATATCCACCATTTACTGTTACCAAGCCAAGAAAAAGCGTCACCCTCCACAAATCACAGCTGCTCCGTTGTAGCGTATTCTATAACTAAAGAGTCAACTCAGCACCACACGGAGTCGATTCTTCATATCGGTGCGATTTCGTTCTAGGAGTCGACTCACAAGAACATGATTCGGAAAGGGAGTCGACTCCGGACCGAAATTAGCGCGAGAGCTAGTTAGTTGCTACGTCCCACGTCCCACGTAAAGCCCGCGTCAGAGCAGGCAGGTGGGGCAGTTAAAGGACCGACTGGTTAAGAGGATTTATTTGATTTTATTTATATAGTAATTTTTTTTATCCAATGATAACCCAAGGACATTATAACCACCATACACATCACACTGACCTTTATTATATAGGTCTTTAGTGAACTGTCTGCAGAGCCGGCCCGAGGCATACTGGAAATACGCGGCCGCTTAGGGCCCCTGCGCCACCAGGGGGCCCCCAAGAGCACCAAGATATCATGATAATAAAAATAACATTGAATAATAAAACGAAATGGTATTACACAGGTAAAAGTGAATATTATATTTATTTATTTTTATAG
>JAOVVF010000008.1:3938861-3954976 GCA_028565595.1 Duopalatinus emarginatus
AAACTAATCGCGATTAATCGCAGAATTTCATATAGTTAATCGCGATTAATCGCATTTTAAATCTATGTAAATAAATAAGGCTTTAAAGTGAAATGTTACAGTTAAAATGGCGAACACGTTATGCTAAAAGTACTTGTTAAACAAGTCACATACTAGGCAGTACTGAACAAACAAAACACAAATGAAATGTAACTTCCCGTTTAACAGACCTTTAACCATCACTCAAACTTAGGCTGCGTCCGAAATCGCATACTTTCGTATGGCGTATGCGTATAAGCCTGTGCATACTGCTCGCTCGCATACTGGAATTGCTTACTGCTTTAACGGTAAAACAGTGCACACTGCTTCGAATTCAGTCTGCACTGCTTGAGTACGCGATTTCAGACACAGCCTTACTGTTACTAAAGCAGCGCGCGACAAGCCTCAACATGAACAACGGGTAAATCGCAGGGCCAAATTAGAATTTGCTTTAACGGCACTATTTTTTAAATCGCGTTAATTTGAGATATATATATATATGGAGAGAGAGAGCGAGAGAGAGTGTAACAGGGAATAATTTGAACATATTTCCCTTAATAAAAAAAAAAGAGAACAGAAAACCAGAAGACAACTGCTGCAATGTTGTTATTCGCAATAACACACAACCACAAGTGTTCTATTGCATTTGTACAACTGAGTATGCTTTAATATGAACAATACCTTTCCGCCACAAAGTAGTTCACAACGAATGAGTACTAGCTATGCAACGGTAATTCCCAGCCTGCTGTAACACTACCAACACTGAACATAAAAAGGAAAGAAAAAAAAAAAGCTAAAAAAAAAAGGTTGTGTGCATAAACCTTGCCTTTACTGGCAACGCATCTCACAGAAATGCATCACTTGTTACTTGGCAACATGTCAGCGGAGTAATACAAGTCAGTAAAAATTAGATAGTAAATTAGACTGCACACACTTTAAATCAAACTTTTTAAATACATTTACAATTATCAGCTTTCCAGACGTATCTGACAAAAGCTAGTGTACGTAGATAGATTCTTATACAACTACAGCATATGCATAATCTCAGGTATTATTAATAACACATATTTGTGAATCATTGGCATGTGTAAATCACTAATATAAACTTGCAAATGAACAAACAGAAGGTCAGTCTGAGATACAACCCATAATGTTTTAAACTTACATATTTAACATAGTCCTTCCACTGCTGCCACCACTGTGTAGCGATAAGAAACCAGTAATCTCCAGGCTGGAGGCCATGCCGACTCTCTCTCTCTAACCAGCCCCTGTACACGCAATACATAGTACTGATTAGTGCAGTTTCTTCAGACTTAAACCTGTAACCGACTGAAGCCTGAATAGCAAAATTAGTAGTATTATGAAATAAATAGAAACAAGTAAGGTGCTTATATGAACCTTATGATCTGTCCTTCCTCCTCGGGTGTGGCAGGTCGCAGACCAAGAACAATATGACATACCTAAAGAAAATCACAGAAGGAAAAATAACTATACAGACATCCTTAAATGTTATGAGACAAACATTAGAACATTAATATTTTCTACAATACAGTTATGAAAAATAGGTGTGGTGATACACACATATAACAAGGATATTGTGATTAATTGTAATTAATTAACACAGTATGATTTTTTTTTTAATCATAAATTTAACATTAAAAACTGACTAGATGCAGCTGAGTTGATATTAGAAATATCAAACCTTGGTAACAAGGTAAAAATGCAAATTTTGACATTTAATTTTTTTTCACTGTTAAAAAAAGTGAGTATATAACCAGCACACAGTTTAATGCAAAACTACTACAGTTATGGCAATTTCTAAGGATACCTATGTACAATGATGCATATTGTGCATGTCATAATGCAAGGGTGTTTACTCGTACCTGAAATAGGAGGTTAAGAAACTCAGCAGCAAGTGCACTCTGAACGCTCCATATCTGATAGTCTTCTAGTGTCAAATGGCCCTTCTGTGTATAATCAGAGCAAAGAGAAACTGTAACCATACTCTTGGATGGTTATCCATTTCTGAAAAACATGCAACTAAACAGAAAATAGAAATATATACCTTGGTAGTGTCATGTACTTTGAGAATGTCTTCAACAATATTAGGCACACTTGACTGTAATTCCTGCAAGAAGTGTACAAAATCAATAAAAAAAAAAGTTTAAAAAGTTTCCTATAGCAAAACCTATGCAAGGTGACTTACAGGAATTGAGTCAGTACGATTGTCCCTCCAGACCTCGAGCAGCGCGACGACCATCTCATGGATTTCTTCTCGACAGAGAACTCCGTCACGGTCAACATCAAATACTTTAAAACAAACTGATACAAAAGGAAATGTTGGAATAAACTACATCCGTCAAGATGATATATCTCTATGTGTATTACACGGCAAATATGGTGCAATGCACCATGAAATGTACCAAGCTAAATTTAGTGCAAAATAACCAGTCAGCTTTTAATTCAATAAATAAAATGCATCAATAATGCAGCAAGATCTCGACTTACATTTCTGTCTTTCAGCCAGAGGTCCCCTACAGCAGGCCGACAACCCACAGGAAATCTCCTTGAAATCTATGTGATTATCTCTGTTCTCATCAAATGCATGAAACAAACCTGACAGAAAGATTGCACACAAACAAACCACTTGCAAATGAACCAGTTATTACAATGACTTACATACACTAGCCTACGTAAAATACGGTGTAAAAATAAAATATTAAGAATTAAAAGTGTGAAGAAGTAAATACCTTCACTTATAGATGGATGAATAGGAGGGGATACCAATGGGACAAATGTCTCCAAATCAAAGCGTCCAGTCCTTGACTGAGCTTTTAGTAACCAGTATCGCTTCTCTAGGTCAATGATATCAGATTCTTCCACTGCGTTAAATAAAATAAAACAGTAATTAAATTTTCATTTTACTGACTAGTGCAAACAAAGTAGACATACAGTATTTAATTTTACAAATCAACAATATGTATTGAAGGCTGCCGTGATTAACTTAATCTATGATGTCAACACTGAAAACATGTCGATGAGAATATTATAAACTGACGCAAGGTTTTTTGAAACTATACTTATTAATATAAATAAATTGGCTTGTATAACACTTCCATTTAAATAACTGATTGTTAACTAATCGTACTGCATGCATGTCTGTCCCTTTTGGCTCTAGTCATTTGTTGGCGCCATTCAGCACCAAAAAATAGTCTTAAAAAATAGCAGCTGTAGCAGTTAGAGATGGTTTGGAAAGGTTTCCAAAGACCCAAGGCGTTGAAAGTATAGGAATAGTGTAAACTGGCACAAAACAAAAAGGAGCACCAGAAGAGGAAACACACAGGCAATCTTCTACAAGACAGAACACCAGAAAAGTGTTTGTTTTTAGCATTAGTAGAAAATATTTTTGAACCCTGCTGTCTTTATTTATAGCTGGCATAAAGTCATCTGACACTACCAAAAAACATCAAAGTGTTTAAGTAAACATTTTTTCTGCTATTATTTTAAGCATATTTCACTGTGTACAGAAAGCCACAAACACAAAAGATGATGTTTTTAAAATCAGGATGAAAAGAATACAAGAATAAGAATAAGAACATATTCAAACATAGAATATAACTATGTCTTTTAGAATTACATGTTAAAAATATGCTTCTTATTTAATTAATTAGTGCAGCTCCACAAAATAATTTATGTTCAATTTGATCATAAGTTGTTGATTTTAAGTTGTCACTTAAAATCTACATTTTCGCACTTTAATGTATAAACCTTGTTTTTTGTGCTGCATTATCATCACATACAGTTTGCTGATGTTAAAATAAAAAGAACCTTAAATGAATTTGGATTGGATTAATCAACTAATTGGTATAACAGATAATCGATAGATTAATCAATAAAAAAATAGTTGTTAGTGGCAGTCATAATTAAGAAATATAAAGAAGAACTACAATGGGCTTTTATTCAAATGCTTTTAAATTGATCTGCGAGAAAACATTACCCATTACTTTGAAACCTTTGTGTGGTTTTAAAGGTTTGGTATAGCTACAAAGACTGGGAATTTTACAGACTGTTCTACAACTATTATTGGAGACATGTATTCTAAATGAAACATGAACTTTAGATAACTTTTGCGAATGCTACTTTGCAACCTTTGCTAACCACAAAGAAACAGATAAGGTCTTTGCTGAGGTAAAATTTCCAGTGATTATGTAACAGACGAAAACTTGGCCTCTATATGATAAAGCCCTTTTTTTTCCTTGAATGTCTATGCAGAATGAAAAACTCACGGTGTGTGACCCCGGCTAAAGTCTGGTAGAAGGTGGGTGTGTCGCTGTCATCGGTCAGAGTCACGCACACTCCACTGGACAGGAGCCAACGGGAGAAGGTAAAAGCATCCTTGTTTTGAAGTAGCCAGCTCTTAAACTTCTCATAATTGACCTTTTCGGTCTGCCACAGATTAAATCAAAATGACAAGCCTTATTATAATGACCAAATGCATAAAAAGAGGAGCAATAAAATTATTTTCTGCAACAGAAAAAGAAAGCTGACCTCTGTAAAACACTTCCTAAGGGAGGGATGAACTTCTCCATCCACAGCTTGTAGCATGGCTTCAATGTCCTCAAGTGTAGCATAGCTGCCTGATTCACTGGCAAATAAACTAAAAATATCTGCAAGAGACAAAACAGACACACCGACACCTTATACAACACTGCTTGTTGGTCTGGATTCCTGCTGATATTGCTTATCACTTTTGATCATTTTCCAGTTTATTGACAGCCTCCACAGAGGCTGTCACACAGACAGCTCACTCACATCTCGCCTTTTCCTCATCACGTCCTCTTGTGAGCAGCACCAAGCCAACTATAAGGTTGTTAAAATGCAGACCTTTCGATGTGCCACCAAATGAACTATAGATCACCTACAAGAAAAAGAATGAAAATATTAAAAGTTAGTGCTAGCCAAATAATTGCAAAGAAAAACACATGCTGCATGTATACATGTGTGTAAGTATGTGTATATATATATATATATGTGTATATGTGTGTACATTACACCTACTTTCATTACATCCCATTCTAAATCTATAGGTATTAGCATAAAGAGTTTAAGAGTGATTTTAAGAGTGCTTGTGCTGAACCGGGGTATTTCTCTGAACAGGGGAATTTCTCTCAACTGCCCCTCGTCATTTCAGAGAATAGGAAGCGTCATGTATAAATCCCTCTACCTTTCTATTCGGTTCACATGCTGCGTTGAGTGGTATGAGACGGAAAGACAAACAGGTCTCACTCTTGGTGTTTGTAGTACAGCAGGTAATATTGTTAAGCCTGTTCGTAACTTACACAAGCCTGACTAAATAAACTAGTTGATTGTCTGGTTAAAACACTGAATACACTGAACACTGAACTTGTATAAAAACACTGAACTTGTATATTACACTCATTCATTACACACAGACTGATATATTTCAAGTGTTTATGTCTTTTAATTTGATGATTATAACTGACAATTAATGAAAACCCCAAATTCAGTATCTCAGAAAATTTGTTTTTACTGTAAAAAGGTTCAATTTTGAAGAAACCTGGTGCCACACTCTAATCAGCTAGTTAACTCAAAACACCTGCAAAGGCCTTTAAACAGTCTCTCAGTCTAGTTCTGTAGGCTACACAATCATGGGGAAGATTGCTCACTTAACAGTTGTCCAAAAGACAACCATTGACACCTTGCACAAGCAGGGCAAGACACAAAATGTCATTGCTAAAGAGGCTGGCTGTTCACAGAGCTCTGTGTCCAAGCACATTATGAGAGGCGAAGGGAAGGAAAAGATGTGGTAGAAAAAAAAAGTGTACAAGCAATAGGGATAACCGCACCCTGGAGAGGATTGTGAAACAAAACCCATTCCAAAAAAATGCGGGAGAGATTTACAAAGACTGGACTGCAACTGGAGTCAGTGCTTCAAGAACCACCACACAGACGTATGCAAGACACGGGTTTCAGCTGTATCATTCCTTGTGTCAAGCCATTTTTGCACAAGAGACAGCGTCAGAAGCGTCTTGCCTGGGCTAAAGACAAAACTGCTGCTGAGTGGTCAAAAGTTATGTTCTCTGATGAAAGTAAATTTTGCATTTCCTTTGCAAATCAAGGGCCCAGAGTCTGGAGGAAGAAAGGGGAGGCACAGAATCCACGTTGCTTGAGGTCCAGTGTAAAGTTTCCACAGTCAGTGATGGTTTGGGGTGTCATGTCATCTGCTGGTTCATGTTGGTCCACTGTGTTTTCTGAGGTCCAAGATCAATGCAGCCGTCTACCAGGACGTTTTAGAGCACTTCATGCTTCCTGCTGCTGACCAACTTTATGGACATGCAGATTTCATTTTCCAACAGGCCTTTGCACCTGCACACAGTGCCAAAACTACCAGTACCTAGTTTAAGGATCATGGTATCCCTGTTCTTAATTGGCCAGCAAACTCGCCTGACCTTAGCCCCATACAAAATCTATAGGGTATTGTGAAGAGGAAGATGCGATATGCTAGACCCAACAATGCAGATGAGCTGAAGGCCACTATCAGAGCAACCTGGGCACTCACAACACCTGAGCAGTGCCACAGACTGATCGACTTCACGCCATGCCGCATTGGTGCAGTAATTCAGTCAAAAGGAGCCTCAACTAAGTATTGAGTGCTGTACATGCTCATACTTTTCAGATTTTTTATTTCTAAAAATCGTTTTTTGTATTGGTCTAAAGTTATATTCTTTTTTGAGATACTGAATTTGGGGTTTTCATTAGTTGTCAGTTATAATCACCAAATTAAAAGATTCACTTTTTGAATGCAATTACTGAAATAAATCAGTAATAAATAAATAAAAAATGAAGTGCTTGAATTTAATGATTAAGAGGAATTTTCCAATATTTTTGTCCATGTAATGCTTTGTCTGTTGGTACACATTTATGTGTTACAAATGTGGATTTATTGTAAGCTGCAGTATTTATAGACAGTCCTGTCAGAGTAGCTAAAATCAGATCAGCTTTAAACAGGTCTTAAATGCACAGTCTCAGCAAGCCATCATCCAAATGTACTTGCTGAACAAAAGCCAAGGAGAATCATCACAATGAAATATTAGCTTAAAAGCCCCACCACCTCTCCAAACTCTTAATTCATTTAAAATCTTTTATTAACCTTGTTTCCTTACAGGACCTGTTTCTGGAACATACTATCTAATGAGACTTGAAGGCTTACATGGAAATTAGGCCACTATTTTGCACGTATCAGAGGGATCATTTGCTTCTTTTAAATGAACAGACTCCAGATGGATTCAGACTGTATTTAACTAAAAGGACATTACTTATAATTTCTGACCTAGGACAAAACAAGGGGAAAAAAACCCAGTTAAAAATGCCTACTTGGTAACTTTCAGCCAAGTGGAGTTATATGTACAGTAATATGTACAGTAAGGTCCAAAATCAGAGACCACTTTGAAAATCAAAGTGAAAAATCGCTTTGAAAAGTGCAGATTATGAACATTTTAACATGATGGAAAAAATGTTTTCCAAGTAGGTACTAATCAATGCATACTGGGAACACCCCTGCTGTTTTGGAGATGTTCTGACTCTGTCTAGTAGCCATCACAATTTGGTACTTGTCAAAGTCACTCAAACCCTAACACTTGCCCTAACACATTTTTTCTGCTTTCAACTCATCAACCTCAAGAACTGACTGTTCAGTTGCTGCCTAATATATCCCACCCCATGACAGCCTTTATTGTAACAAGATAATCAATGTTTTTAACTTTTATTCTTATGGTTTCCTTATGCTTTTTCTTCTGTGTTTTCAACTCTTACTGGTTTCTGGTTGATCTTTTAAAATTATTTTCATCAACACTCTCTTTCTTGACTTATCAAGAAAAGGCTACTGGTAAATTTATTTTTATTTTAATAATCATGCCTAGCCATAAAACAGCTCAAAAACCTTAAAACCTAAAACTAACCCTGAGGTTTGGAACAGGAGAAATGCTTCCCCCAGCACCCCCGACATCAGGCTTTCCATGGGAAAACGTTTTTTTTTCCACATGTATTTCTAACAATTAGACATTATCCACTCCACAATTTCCTTTTTGTTCTTCCAATATTTTCAGTATTTCCTACAATAAAAATGGTTTAGATCATAGGCACTGTCTGCATGAGATTTTATGAAGTTATTGCATTTAATTCAGATTATTTACAATCTGAATCACCAAAATGGTGATATTGGCCATGTTAACTACTTTGTACAAAAGGTCAGATTTTTCCATGAGTCTTATCATCCCTTCCACTGAAGCATGGGTTCACTCCAACGAAACTGACTGAACATGGATCACCAGATTTTACACAAACATGTGGAATCTTTGCCAGCTCAAGCTAATGCTATCATTAAAGCAAAATGTAAACATACCAAATACTAATAAATTCTTAAATTCATGTAAACATTCGTTTTATAAGATGTATAACACTCTACATTTCACTCAGGTTATAAATAAAAAAATGATAAAATGATAAAATCAAAGCTGTGGTAAATTAGAAATTTCTTCACTAATGGTCTTGGGCTTAAAATGTACGCATGGATCTTATACAGGAAAAGGAAGTGGTCTGGTGCCTCAGCTTCATAAGAACTGAGACGAACAATCATTTGCAGGAACACAGGAACAATGATGAATAGTGAAACTGGTAATCAGAAACAAAAATGATATGCAGTTCAAAACAACACTTTATGCATCAGATTAATTAAGCAACAGGTTGCTTCACAGCCATCATAGATTTTAACCTTGGATCTTTTAACCTTGCATATCATGCAAAGATCACAATCTGGTCCTTGTCAAAATGACTCAAATCATTATGCTTGCCAAACTATGAGAACTGACTGTTTACTTGCTGCCTAATATATTGCTAGATGCCACTGAATTAGGTCAATCAATGTTTAATTTTTTGTTTCTTTTTTTTTAACCTGATGCCTCCAACTTTATCACTTCCCTTCACTTAAAACACAGTTCCCTTTTGGTGGTGTCTTGGTGTTCAGACCTAATTTCACTTGGCCCTACGTATTAATTTGTTCTACTTTCTTCCAGGATGTTTTATCTGTGTGCTTCCAAGATTTTTTTTTTTTTTTATATTTGCATACAATTGTTTGTACAGATGGTCGTTGTACCATTTGTTGTTCAGAAACTGATCAAAAGCATGAACTTGCAGAGGTCTACAATTTATTATTCATTTATAAATTCATTGTTTGAATTCTCTTAGCAAAAAGGCAATGACTTTAAAATGACCTCTAATGAGAACAAATCAGATTTGACTTGCCAAAGAAATGCATGGTGAGATGAAGGGTGTGGAGTTTTAAAAAATGATACAGAAAATCATTAACCCAGGTGTATATAAACCTTTGGCCTCAAATCTACTTTCAACAAGCTGAGAAATAAATAGAGTTTGGTCTGCTTCAGTTTCAGTTATGTAGCAGTTTCACACCGCTTTACAGGCAACCTCAAATACCATTTACAAGCCACATGACCTGATGGCACATGATCTTGCTCAAATCTGTTTAGTTCATCAGGTTCAGACACACATTCCCCATGAGTTTACCTCTACAGCCTATTAATCAAATTATGTTAACATAATCAAGCTGCCACTGAAAATCACATTCTGTTAAATTATGGAAAGGAAACAGATTAATCATAGGATTAATCAGAATTAACCTGGTTAATTACAAAGCTGAATCAGTTGTTTAGAAAAACACAGCACCTGCTGACTACATCCAAGACAAATTTCCCTTCAGATGAGATTAATAGAAAATAAACTCTGTAGTTACACAGTGTTTAAATCCTAAAAGCAAAGCTATCAGTCACAATTATTCAGTACATACACCAAAATATTTTCATTTCCATGTCATTACTTTGAAATTAGTATCTATGTTATGAGACTATATTTCTTTCAGAGTTGTATATACAATGACCAGCCGTAACATTTAAAACCCCCTGCCTAAAAAGCCGCCAAAACAGCTCTGAACTGTTAGGCTGTGTCCAAAATGGCATACTTAGGACATCCGGGAACCTTTCACATACTACCTGTTATGTACTAGTATTCGGAGTATTGGCATTTCGGACGCAGCCTAAGATTGAGTGATGGTGAAACATCTGTTAAACGGGAAGTTTCATTTAATTTGAGTTTTGTATGTTCAGTACTGCCTAGTATGTGAGTGAATAACCTGCCTTACCATTTCTTTTTGTCCCAGCAGTTTTTAATAAGTACTTTTAGCATAACATGTTCGCCATTTCAATTGTAACATTTCACTTTAAAGCCTTATTCGTTTACATAGATTAAAAAATGCTTAATTTTTTAAATAGATTAAGCATTTTTTAGCTTAATAGATTAAAATATATATGAATATGAAATTCTGAGATTAATCGCGATTAAAATTTTTCATCGTTTGGCAGCCCAAATATATATATATAGTTATACTTTTTAGTATCAGCATATTCTGTATGTGGATTTGCACTTACTGAACATCCCATTCTATATTTAGAACAGGAAGTAAAACACCTTTCTTCATCCTTGCAAACTTTCCTATTGGTGAAAAACATAAGCTATCTCTGTTAAAGAGCTTGCACTGGAGACCCTTTCCATAATTCTTAATTAATCTCAGAGCACAATTTCTACTATATATAAAAAAAACACTAAAGAAGTGCTAATAAAAAGTCAAACACTTGGTTGGTCCCCCAAGAGGCATGCACTCTACAAGATTGCTAAAATATCATGTAGGCAATGAACACAATACTTCCTGTACGGTCCACAATTCTGTTGTATTCCAAGGTGTAACATGTTTCACAGCACGTCACATGGCATCCCAGATGTGTTTGATAATGTCGAGAGCCAGTAACATAGGTGAAAATGGCAAACCCCCAAACTCAGATAATTGTTCCTACAACCATAATTTGGTTTTTCTGGACATGTCTGGTGGCTTATTCTCTTGTCAGAATGAATGCAGAAGAGAAACGGGTGTAAATTGTCAGAAAAGAGGCACGCATAGCGTTCACCTGTCAGAAATGTTCGTAGACATACCAAGGGTCCCATGGAATGCCAGCTAAGCAAACTCCATACCGTTATGAAGCCTCCACTAGCCTATGTATCTTCCATAGGCTCTTCTGTATCAGTTTTTCTGGTTCTTCAGTGTATTAAAAACCTGTTATTTGGCTTACAGCCAACATTCCTGTCAGAGCTGCTGTTATAGACAATGAATCAACATCATTAAACAAGATTCGTTGTGTATAAACTGATATGTAAACTATATTATATTATCAATACCAATACCAATCTTCCTCATATTAACAGTCTGTTTTTTCCTACCATTTCAGAGTGAAACTAATATATGTCATTGAAGTCATTTAAGTCCTCATGTTTTTGCTTGGTGTGCATTTCTGATCGATCAAATCAACCTACCATTCAACCTTAAATACAGCCACAGCCAATCATCACGTGCCGAAACACGCAGAGGCACGTTCCATACCCCCGAAACGCATAAACGGGTCATATCTTACCAGCCTGAACAAAAAACATTTACAAGCTCTACAGCATGTGAAGAATGCCTTCCATCTTGACTTATCTTACCTCAGAGATATTGAGCGGGACCATGTCCCCCAGCACTTCCTTGAAGAAGCATTGCTGACTCATGTAGCAGGACAGGCCACAGGTTCTTCTAAAAGCATCCCTCAGCCTTTTCAGCTCCACATCAGTGACTGCAAGATAAAGGATAAAGCTATCAGAGAAATGAGTGCAAAGATAAATAATGGACAGGGTAATAAGACTGTGCAAAAATGTTATTTCATGATAAAAAAACCCATTAAAGCACCAGTGCTTAAACTATTCAGACACAGGAGAATTTGCTAGCTGTGGATTTACATATTAGACAGATGTGTGTTTACATATTAACAGCTACGTTACTGCCTATAAAGATTTTGAAATAAAAAAATTAAACAGTTTGAGAGGTGTGATTTGGTTCTGCAAAATCTATTTATGTATTTCCTTATGAAACACTAAGTCAGAGTAACAGCATGTTGAATGATAGAAAACAAACCTAACAGTAGGTTATTGAGTCAGTGGGAGGTTAGTGAGTATTACTGGATACAGAAAAGACGCTGACAAAAGCATTATTCAATAATAGAGGATTTCGCACTCCTGCCTTAACCCATGCCTGTTGGATTTAACATTGATGAGACGAGATGCTAAGTGTACTGACAGCATAGGGTCATTGCTGAATGGTATATTACATACTATTATTAATAAAGAAGACCAGGCTTCATCTGGTAATCTGGTAAATCCCAGATAGGCCATATATATATATATATATATATATATATATACATACATACATACATACATACATACATAGGTATGTATATATACTGTGCAAAAGTCTTGCAAAGCACATGCAAATGATGTAAAATGTTGTAAAGTTTTTACTATTTAAAAGGAAAACCTCACAATGAGCAGTAAAAAGTAATAAAGTAAAGAAAGTCAGGATTAGGGGTCACTTTGCTTCTTTGTTAAATAGTAGACTCAGGTTAGGATGATACAGTTTTATTAGGGTATCAGATGATCCGTTTTACTGAGTGTCTTGGAGAATCTACAACAGTTTTTCTGGAGGGACTGTCACACTTGCTTCTTCCATCATTATGCTTTTTTGAATCTCTTATTTAATAGGTTGCTGTCTTAACTGACATACATTTTTTTCTGTAACATTACTATAATTATTATTAACATTTATTATCATTATTACTACTATTACAGTTATTATTATTTATACACTTTGGAAATCTAAAATGTTTTTGTACTGACTCAAAAATGCAGGATTTATAAAAGCAATGTATCAATTTATGAAATCAACACAATGTAGAGTGCCTCTGTGTGTGTTTTCTTTATATATATATAAACCTGCCATGTTTGACCAGGGGTTACCCTAAGGCCGTTGTCACCTCCCCCATGCCTTCAACTGGATCCTTTTGTTCATGAAATATCAGAGGTTAGACGCGAAATAATCAAATCAAGACAAAAAGAAGCTATTATGAAGATTGCAACTGAAAAGACAAATGGACAAATTTCCCAAAGAGAGAAAAAAGAAGGCAGAAAAAAAAAAAAAAAAATATTTAAAAATAACGCTACAGATAACTGTGCCAGGTAAAACGCTAACAATAGGTCTAGGCCAAACATTATCGGTCCACCAGCACTAAATGAAGGAGGGGAGGAAAGAGGATGCAGTGGATGCAGGCTAAAAAGAAGACAAGGCCGCTGACAAGAATGTGCAAAAGAAAACCTACTCCACACAGTGACACTGCATGTAGTCAATGCGTTAACAGAGCTAATGGAGCTAACAGTGCTAGGCCAGAGGGGATTTATCATATGGAGCCTGCCATGAATTAATTTTATCCCTAAAACAAAAAGCAGTTAGTTTATTTCTCATCCAAACCAGATGAAATCTCAATGCAGGAACAGCACCACATGTTCATGGCTTACACTGTCAACTTAATATCTACTGCTTAGTCTATACGTTGCGTGAAGTGGAGTGAAAGTAAAGTGACACAGAGAAATTAGACTTTCTCATTTAACCCACCCGTGCAGTGAAACACACTCAAGTGACTGCACTGTTCGAGGCAGTGAACACACTTGCCCGAAGTGGTGGGCAACATTATCCATGACACATCCCCAGGAGATTGAACTGGCAACCTTCTGGTCAAAAGGCCAGTAGTCTAAGCTCAAGTCATTGCATAATATATAAAATATGTAGTCAGTCAGTCATTCTCTTATCCGCTTCATCTGTCAGTGTCATGGTTTGGTGCAAGGCAGGAATACCCTGTGGACAGGGTGCCAATCATTCACACCAATCCACCTAGGGCAATTACCATATGCGTTTTTCAGGAGGTGTGAGTAAACCAGCACCCAGCGAAAACCCATGGGAAGATCATAGTGATGATCGAACCCACAACCCAGCACCCTTGTGCCGCCCTACAACACGTTTATATACACTGTAAATACCCTGAAAATTGCAGTGTGCATCCTGTGGGGGGAGCGGGGTGGGCACAGGGTCCAGATTAAAATGACCATTGTTCTTAGTCGAAACCTTCAAAGGACAGAGTGAGTTTTTCAAGTCTCAGTGACCAAGACATTCTGTTATTGAACACCGTCAGGAACCAGTTCAATCAAGGGATAACTGTTGAAGGAAAGGCGTGTGGAAAGATTAACCAAAACCACCCAGACGAACCACGTCTGCTTCTAACAACCTGCTCCCATAGACCACAAAGAAACGCGCCCTGAGGGCGGGACCTAGGTATTTTAGGGAGCTGTTAATTGGATGAACACAATACTTGTACAGGATGAGTCAACAAAATAATAACAATAGTAGTTATAATTATAATAATTGATTTCTCAGAAGTGTCAAGATGTAAAATTACATATTTTAGACAGTATACATTTTTAAAATCTCTATTTTCTACACTTTGAAAGACCTATTTTGATTTCAGGGACACTTTAAAGGCCAGTGCTCAGGCCTGTGCTTAGACACAGCAGGATTTCTCTCTGTATATCTGTGGTTAGGAGATGATTTCTGCAATGCAAAACAAGCCACAGGCTTTGTTTACATGTTTCCACTTGAACATTACAATCATTACTGTGCAGTGCAGACTCACTGAGGTCAGTGTCCCAATAATAATAATAAGCTAGGCTAAAAACATTCCAGGTAAACAGGCTCACTGACATGACAGATGCCTGTATTAACAAAGGGAGAGGCAATAATAACTCGTCTTGTTTGATTTGTAGTGACAGAAATGCATTTGTCTGGTTTGTTAGCCTGGTTTGTAGAGCTGGGCTGTGTGTAAATAGCGTTAGCAGCTAGTTATTAAGCAGCTAGCTAAATGACAGCTGTGTGGACTGTTATTATTAAACATGGCTCTGACTGACACTCAGAAAGAAACTGTCTAACTGTCTAAAGAGACCATAAAATGCTTCAGCGCGATGTCAGAACCAGGCTGAGGCTCGGTAAACATACCTAGCACTGAGTTTGACAGATGGCTAGCGCGCTAGTTACTACTGGAGGTAGGTTAGCTAGCTAGCGTCGTTAGCTTGTTAGCCGCTACCCAGCTAACGCTATCTGCATAAACAGAGACTACACACTGTATTAACAAGCCGCAGCGTCTCTCTCACCTCTTTTAACGGCTTCGTCGTAAGAAAGGAAACCGATCCTGGATTCTTTGGCCCCCATACTTCTGTCATTTCATATCATAAAAGCAGAAAACAGAACATATCTGTTGATGTAGCTGTCTCTATCCACTGTATATGAGCCAGTTATTCTCTCAGATATCCCCTCGTGACGCTCACTGCAGGCTTCGTCCCGAATACATCCAAGCGCTCTACATTAGCGCACTACGCAATAAAGATGTCCACTGCCTAACTAGTGCACTCTTCATCCAAGCGTGGGCCTTTTGGTATTCAGCCTACATGAGGCTCTGGCTGAGCAGACTGAATCACTGGGAGGTTTATAATTTAAATAAATCATAAATATATGAGCATTCGAGTCAGGGCTAGTTAATTAGCTTGTTAATTAGTCCAGGGATGTTACTGTAGTGGTCATTCACAGAATAATGTAAATTATTTATTTAGAGAAAAAGCTATTTGAGAATTAAATAATACAATCACGTGGAAGCCCATAAACACCATTTACATAAACAATGTATATTATCTTATTATGAGTCCTCACTGTAATATACCAAATATTAATGTGAGGTATGATTATTAGGTCATAATTATGAAATAGTCAGCCATAGTTTGTTATATATATATATACACATATATACATACACACACACACACACATACACTGCTCAAAAAAATAAAGGGAGCACTAAAATAACACATCTTAGATCTGAATCATAGTTGAATGTGCTGACAACAAAATCACACAAAAATCTTCAATGGAAATCAAATTTATTAACCAATAGAGGCCTGGATTTGGAGTCACACACACAAAATTAAAGTGGAAAAACACACTACAGGCTGATCCAACTTTGATGTAATGTCCTTAAAACAAGTCAAAA
>JAOVVF010000008.1:3969694-3984920 GCA_028565595.1 Duopalatinus emarginatus
ATATACACTGTAATTAAGTTGCTGTCCTCTTTCTCCTCTCCTCTCCTCTTTACTCAACCCACATATGATGTCCCAGTTAACTCAGGCCATGATAGCGCTCTTTAACTAAGCACCTTGACATGACATGAAATCCAATATGCCCCCAGCTTAGATCTTTCCTTTACATCTCCTTCTACATTACGTCTTTTTACACACACATGTGCACACACACACACACACAGGTTCATTAAAGCTAGGGTTGACTACTGACACATGATGCATGGTCCTGGAGGCACTGATCCTCTCTCCACAGGAAGGTGTCTGGCCGAGGAGATGTATGTGCGGCGGGAGCACAGGGCAGGAGCATCACTCAGGTGCCATGCTAATGGAGAGGCCAGCGCGCACACACACATACAAAGCCGGTGACAGATGGCTTGTCAGGGGTCCGTGTGGTTATTAGATAGCTGCGGTAATGCTTGACCTCCTTTGCTCTGATGCTTGTCCTTCATCTGCCCCTCAGGAACAGAGAAGCCTTAAGGAGGCACAGAAGAAATGAAGGACTCTGACATGGTGGCAATAAAGTACTGAAGGTGCTTTGTTAAATTTTCTAAATGGTTATGTAATAAATAAAAAAGCAAAATAATACTGTCAGAGTTTTTTTTTTCCCCACAAAATTGCATACCCCATACCGAGAAATTATATATTGACATATATTTTAGAGTAAAGAAAATATATGTAAAATATATGGTAATATATTTACAACCATATCTAAATATATTATTTAGATTGCAAGAGATTCTCAAATATATGTTTTCAAAATTTATTTTGACATGCATGATAGAGTAGGTTTAAATATTCAGCTGAGTTAAATAGTTTGTATACACTCCAAAAAAATGCTGGGTCAAAAAAACAAGAGTTGGGTCAATTTGGCAACCCAGCACTGAGTCCAATAAGGACAAACCCAGCATGGGTTATTTCTATCCAGCTGCTCTGGGTTACCAGTTTGACCCAACAGGTTGGGTTATGAACATTGACCCAACTATTGGGTAAAAACAATTATTTTTGAGATACAGCTAGCCATGCAGAGTTGGTTCATTTTTAATTAATGTAATGAAGCATGCATACAAATATTATTAATAATAAAGTCAAAAACAATAAATTGTTGTAAAAACACACTCTAAAAATGCTGGGTTATTTTTATAACCCATTTGCTGGGTTAAGCCTGTTGGGTTATTTTTTTTATCGTTTATATACTTTTACTTCTTTTTTTTTTAATGTTTTGTATTAAACAGGAACTTGTGTTCCTGGAAGTTGAGTTCATATTGACGGTAAATTCTAGTTTCCTGACTAACCGTTCTTATTATTCTGCCTCAGGAGCCAAAGACCGAGGCTAACAGGACTAACCTAGTTAGCTCACTCACTCACTCAGGTTGGCCGAAGCTTTATTTAGGATGCTATATTGGGGATGGTCTGGTTTCAGAGCGCATCACTAATGTAAATGAATGGGAAAGACAGATAAATTAAACCATACACTGCTCCTCTCAGAGGTATAAACTAATGAGGAGCCCAAGTCCATCAGTTAACATGTTACAGCCACATTAGCATTTTTATCATAGGATATAACAGAAAACTGTTAGCATGTCAGTCTGTGCTCTTCTGTCTGAATCTGAGTGAGTTATTCACACACAGATCATATACAAGCTTCAGTAGCTAATTGTCTTATTCTACTCATGAGTTGTTTTAGTGTGTAACAGACTGTAGACACAAGCCACACATTCTTCCAGATTAGTCTTTTCTCCGTTTACAGGTTAATAATCTGAGAGAGCGGAACAGATTCTAAGAGGATATTGTTGTATCGCAACCTGCCTAAATTACTCCTCTAGTTGGGTTTGAAGTTTAATACAGTAGTTCTCCTTGTCTGTAAGTGTCTGCGATCAGTGACAGTTGGTCCCATGCTGTAGCCATCCTGAGGCTGAATCTCAAATGTCTCCCTACACCCTCCGCAGAGCACAGGCGGTCATGAAATAACAGTTTGTGCACTCACACAGTACACTGTATGTGAAAAATAATTTTTAGTGATCTATAAATTTTATGTATAGGAATGAAATTTAAAATGAACATCTAATTACTGTCTGTATTACTAGTGTATCTGTGATGTAGGGAGCATGGTGCTACTTTGGGATGCGGCCCAAGTTTTCCCAGGCATACCTCAGGTGTTTGTCACAGTTTAAGATCCCAGTATTTTTTTGGGATATATTAAAAAATAATATAACCAGAAAAAATATTTGAACTTAAAATATATGTAAAAATGTGTATTTTTTAATTTATGTATTTATTTTTATTATTTTTGCTTGATTTTGCTATTATCCTTAAACAATATAAATACATTTAACATTTTATTTTTGAACACACACTTTAAATGTTTTAAAATCTACAGTATTTTGATAACCTGACTACTGTATGTTTTTTTTATTCCAGCTTGACATTTATTTAATGTTATTGTCATTGCTAATTTAATCTCCACAGTTTTAATAAAGAAATATTTTACTATAACTATATAAAAAATACTTAAAAATTATGATTTATTAGACTTCACCGAGCCTGCAGTGCAAATACAGTTCTGTTCACATACTGCTTGATACATGCTTGTTCAGTGCCATAAATGTATTAAGTAATTTGAGAATTTTTCAGTGCTGTTTCTTTCCTGAAATCTTACAAATAAATTTGTCTGAATAGTTTTTTATGTTCTATAGCATATATATATATATATATATATATATATATATGCTATAGAACATGCAAATCTTACAAATTTTATTTGTAATATATTATTTTTTACATATGGGATCATGGCTAATTGCAGGTGACATAAGAGCAGGAAGCAAGCAAAATAAAAAAAATAGCAGTCACAAAAATATAGACTGTTCTTAAGATCTGTTCTTAAATTTAAGAGGATGAAGTGGCCCTAATTACACTACAGTTTGTCTGCTTGTCCTGCATCTCTGCATTAGCTGTTAACAGATGGATAGAACATGTTGCAACAACCAAATATCATTAGCTAATCAGTGTAACTGCCAATAATCTGCATAAATCTCTGGTCAACTCATTAGTATTACACTACACACACTGCTATTAGTGTAAAAGTGTGTGAAGCTGTGTGAGGACATTATGCTACAATAATAGAATATAAATAAAATACAAAGATACAATTAAGCCTGAATGTGTAGAGGAACAAATCAAAATTGTGTGCATCTATTTTTTTAGGCAAAATGTATTTGTCAGTGTACAAGCCTGAACAGTCAGTGAAATATGCTATGTAGCCCACCCCAAACAAGTGCTTTTGCATTCTGCATTTATATAACCCTGACCGCAGGGTTGCTCCAAATTTACATCATGTGACATTGCATTCATGCAACATTAATTGAGGTAAATCTTTATTTCCTCTGCAGACTGATGCTTGAAATGACCAATACACTTGTTAAAGCATTTATTGAACTATTGATCACTTCAACTTTAATTAATACTTGTTTCTTTTTTCATGTTTTCTCTGTGATCAGTCATGTGGAACCTCAAGATCCTCGAGATCATTGACTGGTTCAAATTATTATATCAGTTTGACAAGCTTTCTAACATCTAAGGACACTAGAAGACAGAAATGCATAATGGTCCAATGACTGTAATCAGTGTACCTTTTGTAAAAGAAATATGCTTAAATTATGTTATATTGGAACCACTAATTTCTACTAAATCACTAATAATATGTAAGGCTGTGAGGTGACAGCATAACCCACCCACTGCCCCACTGTGCTTGACGTGATTCTCCACATATTACATAATTAATTCATTTTCCTTATCTTTCCAGTTACTGTCATTCATTGTTGTTTTGCCGTGACATGGTGCTGTATGATGACAAGAACAAATGCTAATTGTTCTTATTCACATCTCAAGAACAATTGTAGGATGAGTATCAGTTTTAAGACCACATACAAAAGTAGTTCAGGTCTGATTATAACCGATTTTTGTGCCTTGAAAAGCTGAAAGTAATATGAGGTCTGAAATATTAACATGTTGCCTCAATATATTACGGGTGCAGCTCTAGGCTTGTGATGAGATCAGCTGTAGGCTTGTGGTAAAGGAACCAGCATTGATACCAGAAGGTCCCCGTTTCAATCCGGATGCTGCGGATAGGCGCTGCCCACCACTCTGGGCACTTAAGCTTACCGCCCCCTAGTGTGTGCACAGTGGTCAAAAGAGTTGCTCACTTTAACTTACACTCACAATATATTATAAAACATACATACATACATACATACATACATACATATATACAAAAGGCAAGAATACCTCCTAGACAGGGCACCAGTCCATCACAGTTGCTACACTCACACCTAGGGTAATTTTGCACACGCATTTCACCTACCATGTGTGTTTAGTGCCAGCCTGTTAAAATACTAATTACATCCTGGAATTACCAACTTGACATACTAAGTATATGATTGACAAACGTGTGATTGTAGTCGAAATAATTTACACACACTTTTGATGTGTTTTTAGTGTTTAATCAGGGAGCTCTAACATATATACTTAAATTGTAACTTCATATATAATTTCAAGTATATATTACTAGTGCCCTAGTACAGATTAGTGGTTCCAAAATAACATAACTAAAGTACACCTTTCCCACGAGAGTAGGCAGACTTATATATGTGTGTGCATTTGCTTTGCAGTTTACATGTGTGAGCATGTGTGTGTGTAAGACGCAAGCAGGACGAGCAGGGGTTGGAAGAAGACGTGCCAAAGAAAGCAAGGAAGCCATCTTTCACTTTCACGTCTTCAGGCTTTGGCCTGCCCTGCCAGCCAGCTGTCACACAGTGAGTGGAGACTGACAGCTCGCCCAAGATCAGGATCAGGTGTGTGTCACACGTACATTTACGCCCACATGTCCTTGAGATCTTTGACTGTATAAAATTAAATGCAGGCTTTAGGAAACAATAGTGTTAATCCCGGATGATCATAAAATAAAAAGAGCATGACAAGTGACAACATAATTATCAGTCAAGAGTTTCTCATGAATCGTTTGTAAGCTTGTTGACTTTCTCACCATTACTTGTTTTGGAGGAATATAATTACCTTGACATGAGTATTTAAAATAATTGTTCAGTTACACATCGTTCTCTATTAAGGTTAGGAAAACTAAAATAGGAAGAAAAACTGGTTCATTTCACATTTTATATCAGCACGCCCTTTTAGGGATTATGTACCTGAACAAATATAAAAACTACATAAGCAAAACAGATCATTTTAACCAGATACAAAGCTACAGCGCTTCTAATATGACATGGTGGATAAGTTTAAGACATAAATAATAAAGGCCACAAGTTAAGTTTCTTAAGATAGACTTGACAGGTGGGAAATACTTAACTCGTGGCAATGATATTATTTTAAAGTGAGTGAAATGGAGGAATCAATTGAATAACACCACTGTGGCCACAAGAACCTACGCATGGAGGCAACCGATCCTATTACACTTTAGTTCAATCTTGAAACCTCGGTAATGTAACATGCCTACCATTAGCTTGTCTCACTTTGAGCAAATCCTCATAGGGAATAAACTTATTAAGCATTACTTTCCCAACACATATTAAGTCCTGTGTTCAAGTTACAAAATTATTCTGTTCATAGTCAGTCAGTCGTATTCTCTTATCTGCTTCATCCACCACAGTTGCGGTTTGTCCAGACACACCCAGAATCATTGGGTGCAATACGGGAATACCCCCTGGACAGGATATCATTGCCTTGCATGGTACCACACACACACCTAATCACTTAAACACTCACACCTAGGGCAATTTAGCCTACCATGTGTGTTTTTCAGAAGGTGGGTGGACATGGCGAGAACACACAAAACGGCTCACAGGTACAGACCAGAGAGAGGATCAAACCCGCAACCGTAGCCAGTAAGGTGGCAGGCACAGAGACTCCCAAAGACAGATTTTGGTCACGACTGCAGGTGTTTAATGAAGGTGGAAATGTAAATCAGGCTAACAGACCAGGATACAAACACAAACACAAACATCTGATAGGGCAAAGTAGGAATTAAAGTCAAAAACACATGCTAAGGTACAATATCCAGAAAGGTCCAAATCAAATACAAGGCTCATTATAATGGTGCATCGCCTCCTAATTCTTCACAGTGAACAACCAAAAATAAGTGGCTTGACTAACCAAATAGAAGCAGGGTCTAACTTAACACTGGAAAAAACACAACTAAAACTCAGGTCACTCTGATCAGAAAGTGTGGCGCTAGGAGCGGCCATACTGAGTGGCCTTCAGTCATTGTGGGAGTCTTACGCTGTAGTCCTATGACTGGAGACCTGGAGCACCAACACAGCCCCAGTCCCTGGTTAGGCTTTTTTTTTAATGTGATGAAGGCATCTGTATGTTCGTACCAGGAGTGTTGAATTAACACCATACAGTGTTTATATGGGTCCTGTTAGCCTATAAACTATGAAAGATGACTGAGTAAAAGTGGTTCTGCACAGTGGCATTCTACAGTAGCCAATTACTGCTCCCCTGGTTGTGCCTCAACTGTTTTACTGGCAAAGTTTTTCCAGGGCAAGATTATTTATGCACTTAAAAATAAGCTTCAGGGAAGAAAAATTATAAAACTATCAAAACCTTGGCAAATTGTATCTTCTTGACTTTTCCAGTGATGACATTTTATTGATTTTTTTTTTAAAGCCTGATTGTATAACAACATTACAAGTTCAACTGCTCATTAAGAAGCGTAAGAAGCTGACCCCAGACAGGTGCATATGTAGGCTATGACATTTTCTATTTTTTGGCTTAGGTTGGATCTGTTTATCATGACGGTTCACATTCATCCCTGCAAGTGACCCATTTGGCTTTAATTAGAACATCCCAGTATACTAAAACACCCTGTATTTACACACAGATTTCTTGGGCAGTTCTAACTAAGCTGCTTATCCTACTACTGGGTCATAGAGGGACTGGAGTCTATCTCAGCACTCATTGGGACAGAGGGCAGGAAAACACCCTGGACAAGTCATTAGTCCTTCGCAGGCAAGATACACATTCAGACACATTCACTCATGCCTAAGGGCAATTTAGTAGCACCAATCTCCTACTGCATGTCTTTGGGCTATGAGGGAAACCAGGAGTTCCTGAACACAGACACTGGGAGAACATGCAAACTACACACAGAAAGGACCCCAGACATCCAGCTGGGGAATCAAACCCAGGCCCTTCTTGCTGTTAGGCGACAGCGCTACCCACCCACTGCACCACCGTGCCGCCCCTTTGCTTGAATTGATTCCCCAAATATAACATAATTAACTCATATCCCCGTATCCTTCCACCGACAGATTCACCACTGTCTTCCATTGTTGTTTAGACGTGCTGATGACGCTGTATAATGTTAACAGTGGTCACACACGTACGTTAGGAAAAACGCATATGAATTTCGATGTTCATTTTTCTGATTCAGACCAAACGTAGGATAAGTATCGGTTCTAGGACCGCATACAAATGTGTCTCAGGTCTGATTAGATCTTCAGCTTGAAAAACTCCACTTCACTTCACCATGAAATATTATACATATACATATACATATACATATATTCATAGAGTACATACTGCTTCCTTAATATATAAAGTCAGGGCCATGCTGTATTGAAAATTAATTAAGATGTACAGGCTTCAAACATATTAACAGGAAGATGTAACATCTGGAGAACAGGGTAATATCCAAGACCTATATGAACCTTTTTGGTTTGAAAACTTTTCTTATCTCTGTTCCCTGGTCTAGTAACGAGCAAGGGAGCTCTTTTGTGCTGATCTCTGGAAGCAGGGAGGGGTGTTAGAGATGGAGATTGAGTGAGAAAGGTGTCACTGTGAGAGGAAATTCAGGGCAGAGTGTGCCTGACAGCTGAGTACTATTAATCACAAAGTCACCTGGGAGCAAGACAGACAGGGGGAGCGAAGGAGAACAGAGAGCGAGAGAGAGCAAGGTGAGCATGAAAAAAGATGATCTCTCCTTTGTAGCAAGACGACGGGTTTGCAGTCTTATTCCGAACCAGTCTGAGGCATTGATTTAACACACATTTCTCCAGCACACACATACACTTTTACGTTCTGAGACGGTAAGCGAGAGACGGGAATGATGGATCACTGACAGTGGCTGGTCAGTGGCTGACCTCTCTATTCCTGACTGTCTGTCACAAAGTGTAATCTGTGTCTCAAAATTCCTGTGTGTGGGGAAAAGGGAGTGTGCGTGTACATTTCCACATGCACAGAGAAACTTTTAGGGCCTGAAAGGGTAGCATTTATGGTCACACACTTGCGGCAGGCTGGTCTTGACCCGCGCGGTTAAAAGTCTGCAGGCAATTTGAAAGAGAGCACTGTATCATTATGGCCTTCCAATAAATCCATTACATGCCCCACTTTAGAAACAGAGCATGTACACTAAACTGTGGAGACACTTTGATTTGCCTCTCACCATAAACCAGAGCTATTGCTTTGAACAACCCAGATGTCATGAAGCAGTTACTCAGCCTCCAGCGTCTAATCATAAAACTGAACTCGGCTCAATTACAAACGTAGTTGTGATTCGTTTTATGAGGAGTGAAGATGACATCAGGCCCAGCCCTCAGGTTTACTGCCTTAATGTTTAAACCTTTACAACACCATGCCGTGGGATGTCGAAAGCGGTATAGAATCATGTGTGTGTACTCAAGTTAATTTAGCGTTACTTAAATAGTACCGCATTAGAAGTAAAAGCAGACCGAACGAGTATGTGGAATAAATTTACATACACAGCAGTCATGAGATTAAATTCATTCCAGGAAAATAATCATACCTTATTAACATGTTGTACTTTATACTATTATATTGTGTGATTTCTGTCTGTGAAATTCTGCTTGCTAGCTAGGTCGCAAGGGTAATGTTAGCTGTTAGCATTATAATAGGCACCACAACAGTATACTGCAGTAGATTAGACACAATTATTTCAGTGGTTTTAAAGAACAGGGGGATTATATGGCTATGTTTGATGGTTGATTTGCCTGATTCAATTTCATGGAGGTCCTTGTGTTTCTTGTTCACTGTTTTTTTGCCTTTGCTGGTGTCCAGGTTTTCCCAATAAAGTGGCAAGTGAGTATATTATTAAATGCAATATCAGTAAAACTCACAATTGTGGAATCACTGTTACATAAAATGGGTAAAAGATAGCATGTTGTACCAGAAAAAAATTGGTACACCAATATAATTTCTGGGACGTTCCCCACAGGACATGGACTTCATGAGCTTACAGAAATATTCTATAAGCAATGAACACCATACTTCCTGCAGAATGGTCCACAATTCTATTGTATTCCAAGCTGTAGGACTTCTGTGTTCCACAGCACATTTAATGTCATCCCAGATGTGTTCTATAACACTGAGATCTGGTGAGTTGGATGGCAAAACCTCAAACTCAGATGAGTGTTCCTCTGACCATAATTTTGGCGTCTCTAGACGTCTGTTTTTTGCCTTTGCTTGTTCAATACTGTATGACTTAGGCAATGATCGGATGGTAAAAGAGTCATGTAGACTGGGATTACTGTGGGATTTCACAGATAAATTAGTGGAAACACATTAAATTAACTACTCATAACCCACTTAGCCAGTTTTAGGTGACATTTATACAAGGTTTCCTAGTGAGCAGTGGTTTGCTGCTACATGCACGAAATTCCCAGCAGATCAGCACCAGTTTCCGAAATACTGCCACTAACAACCATGTGAAAGTGAACCAGTCACTGACCACTGTGCAGTGGATTTGACCCATCTGCAGTGAAACACACATGTGCACACACACTAATGAAAACACACTAGGGGGCAGTGAGCACGCATGCCTGGAGCGGAGGGCAGCCCTATCCACAACACCCAGGGAGCAGTTGGGGGTTGAGTGCCTTGCACTTCTGTTAAATTATCTCAAGTGCAGAGAACCGTTGACCTTCCAGTCATAAGGCTGGTTTCTTAACCACAAGTCCATGGCTGCCCTGTAACCATGCCACAGTTAAAGTCATCAAGCTCACACCTTATTCTTTGTTCTCATCTGCACCTGTATCTGTGTCATTTTCTGAATAAACTGCATAAATGTGCAGGTGTACCTAATAAAGTGAACTGTAAGTGTATTGCAAAGTTTGTAGTTAAGGTTGGCTTTAGATGATTGTTAGTAGTGTTCTTATTTAGGTTTTTTTTTTTTTGGTGAAGGACAAAAATTAAATGTATTAAGCACATACAATCATAAGATACAGGTCTCGAAGGTTCAGTTATGGCTAATCAGACATCAGGATGTCGGGGGAAAACTGGACTGTCGAATGTCTTGATGCATGCTCAATAATCCTGGTACGCAATTCAAAAAGTTGAATCAGTTCATCTGATTTTTCTCCCACTAAACATTGTGCCCACATAAACTGATTCAACTTTCTGGACTATTAAAAATTGGATAAAGACCAGTTTCAGTGTGCCTATGCCCTGTGAGCCTCAGGTTCATGGTTTTTTAATGATAGAAATATAACCCATGTTGGTTGTCTGCTGCTGTAGCCCATCTGCCTCAAGGTTCTTCATGTAGATGCTTTTCTGCCTGCTTTTGGGCCACTGGGTGAGTCTGGTTTTTCAAACTGCCGTGTAATCTCTACAGAAGTCCTTAAACCACTCTGTCTGGCCCCAACACTATGCCATGATCCATGCAATTGGGGCAGCTACTATCCATGGCGCATGTGGATGCTCATAGGCACTTCAGTTGTGTCTTGTTGGTACTATGGACTAAACTGGCAACCTTTTTTCCTATCCTAATTTTCAGTTCGGAAGTGCATGATATTTTAGATTGTGCTCTTGCTTTGATTGGCTGCTTGGATAAGAATAGGAATCAGCTGGTGTCCAGGTGTTCCCATTAAAGTGGCAAGTGAGTATATTATTAAATGCAATATCAGTTAAAACTCACAATTGTGGAATCACTATTACATAAAATGGGTAAAAGTTAGCAAGTTATACCAGAAAAACTGGTACACCAATATAATTACTGGGACGTTCCCCACGGGACATGGACTTCATGAGCTTACAGAAATATTATAAGCAATTCATAAGCAATGAACACCATACTTCCTGCAGAATGGTCCACAATTCTATTGTATTCCAAGCTGTAGGACTTTTCTCTTGGAACAGCACAGTTCATGGCATTCCAGATGTGTTCTATGACGCCGAGATTTGGTGAGTTGGATGGTTCCTCTGACCATAATTTTGGCGTCTCTAGACGACTGGCAATTCTTGTCCTGTTAGAAGAAGCCAAACCGATGAATGAGTGTAACTAGTCACACACAGTGTTCACGTGTCAGAGACATTTATAGATGTACCAGGGGTCTTATTCCGTTATGGAGCCACCACCAATTTGTACCAGATTTATTTTACAGTCTCTATCAGTTTTTCTGCTACTTCAGTGTATATGCTAGGTCAGTGTGCTTATATACCATACCCCTAGGGTTCATTAGAACTGACAGTTATGTTAAGTAAGAAAAGAGTAATTTAACTGCAAAAATAAAGTCAGCCCATTTTTACCCCGATATCGTGGGTGGTCTGCGTGTGTGTGAGTACATGTGCGAATATGTGTATGCATGAGTGCATCGGAACAGCTTAAGTTAATTTTAACATTAACTCTACATTACAGTTGATTCAGGCGTATTATTTCAACTGTCATCGCTGCAATATTTTCCTTTCCGCAGCCCTCAGCTGTACAAACGTGGACCTGCGAAGAGAGCAGAGCTCACTGAAAAGCCTTTCCAACACATAATAACGGGTTTAGTTTCTCCTGCTCCTCGCCTTCATTAATTTCATCTGTGTGTCAGCGGACCACACTCATATTCCGACCGCCTAATGGAAGAATAAGCATCTCGGTGGCAGGAAGACAAGAAAAACTAAACACGGAGCATATTAAAGGTCATTGTAATTATGTAATCCCATCCTTCGGAGTTCGGCTTCTGACAAGCACATAAATCACGAGATGATTTTGTTGTAAAAGCAAAACCACAGCCGCTGTGATCAGAGGGCGAATCTGGAAGGAAGTGATGAGTAGGATAATCCTGTCAAATAAATACAGTGTGACGTGAAAGAAGTGCCTTTAAAACTGAAATATGTCTGGATAATAATCTGGACGCTCACATGCGTATGCACCTTTCTTTCATTAGAAGAAAGCAGGGCAATCAATGTCCATATCTGTAAGTGTAGAATGATGAGGTTACAAACTGAAGCCAATTGTACCATGTCACTGTAATGAGGTTTGTAGCCTCTGAGGCCAGGACACACACACACACACACACACACACACACACATCGAGAGTGAGTGTAAGTGTGGCTGTTATCATGTGGAGATGCCAGTGAAGCGTGGGACAGCGTGACGGCCTTGCGACTGTCCCTTTGCCGCACTCGGCACACATTAGCCCCAGTGACAACTAGCACTGATTTATGACTCCAATTCTCCTCAACACACACTCACTCTCTTTCTGTGCGTGTGTACTCCCTGGAGTGATTGATTATCCTGTCTGTTCTGTCTGTGATATTTTTGAAATGTAATCTCTCTCTGTAACCTAAACCTCACTGTCCTCTCTCTCTCTCTCTCTCTTTCTCTCTCTCTCTCTCTCTCTCCACCTTCTATCTTTTATCCTCCTCCCTCCTTCAGCTCCCAATTCCTTACATCGTCTCCCAGAATGAAACGTGAGTGTCCTAGAGATGGAGGAAACGGAGAGGGGCAGACTCACCGCAGACTCTCGTCGCACTGTATCGTCAACAAAGGAGCGAGAGGCAGAAAAATATTAATCTAGCCTTGTATGATTAATTCAGGAGGAAAATTAGAAGCACACGAGGCGTCGCAATTAATTTTTCATTACTTAATCACTATAATATTCCCTCAACATGAGAGTAGCCCTTCATCATTAAGTGTGTCAAGAAGAAGCATGGCTGCATGAAATGAGGAGCAGGAAGTGCTTTAAAAGAAGACGAATGATCGAGCGTGGAGGAATCATTAGCCTTGTCGCCCCCCACAGAGCCTCATGCTGACGCACACTTCAAGACTTGGCTAAGCTCTTCTATCTCTCTATCTCGTTCTGGTTTTATTCTTCTTTCCCCCGTTTCTCTCTCTCTCTCTCTCTCTCTCTCTCTCTCTCTCTCTCTCCAGTGCCACTGATGATGAATGGAAGGCCAGTGTTGCAGTGGGAGCTCGCAGCACTTAGAATAATGCCTGTTTAAGCACACTCCTCAATTACACCATGACTCTGCCCTAGACAAAGGAGACCGCGGAGAAATGGGTGTGCTCAGTGCTGCTGGGGATATCGCAGACTGCAATACTATACATCGATGCCGTGTGTATCCACTCATCTTGAACAACAAGTCTGTTAACCCCATAAAGTTACATCTTAAAGCTGATTATCCGGTACAATCAGCCAGACCTATTCACTAACTACAGTAGAGCTAAACAGGAACAGGTGTGTCACAGAAACAAGGATTGTACACCAACAAGTCCTGGGAGTGCATAGGGTTAGGAAGGTTCAAAATACTTAGTTATTTTGACTCCCGGCTATTAATGGCTATGGCATCGTCAAGACACAAACATGATTACCCAACAATAGGGTGACAGATTTTCTGTAGAGCCTTATTTTTTTTTAAACATGCTTTCAACTGGTGCAGTTTTCATCATATTCAATGCACGGAAAAGTAACCTAAATTGCTCATTGTGAAACTCCTTAACATCACCAATTCTTGAAAGTGAAAGTGAAGTGACTTACTGGGCTTGCACCCATATAGGAATTCAATCCCTGCATTTAACCCATCCATGCAGTAAAACACACACACTGGGGACAGTGAAGACACTTGCCCGCAGCCGGGCCGGGGGGCGGGGGGGGGGGATTTGTTTAGGGGGGCAACACTATCCACTGCACCCAGGGCACTTCAGTCAAACTTCAAACTGGCAACCTTCAGGTCACAAGACTGGTTTCCTAACCCTCAAGCCAAGACTACCCTTTTGACTCTACACCAACATTTTAGTTGTTAGATACTTATATCCACAAGGGCGCCTTAAACTAAAGTACTAACAGTTATTGTTGAAAAAAAAATGAACGGGTGACCATAAATCAGTTGTCTAAGAAGGAAACAACAGCTCCATTACCTAGGAGCGACAGTACATTGCTAATACTAATGCTAACACATCTTGAGCAACTACACACTACAGGATAGCAGAGCTAAAAGCATTAATATTATACATTTCCCATTCTGAACACGATAATTTATTTATACCACATATAGAAGCTGACGAGTTTGACATTGGCTCATAAAATATGTTCATAAAGCCAGAAGTACTTCAAAATCCTCCATGGTTATTATTTTAATGCTATGCATTAGGAAACTCCCACACCTTATTAAAACACAGTTTGGCTCTCAAAGTGGTGGAAATGTGAGCCAGTTCTTACCAAGGCTGACTGGTTCCCTGCATCACTGCATACATGTCTGCGGTGCCGATTTTCACTCATTAAATAAAAACATATTTTACGCACACCGTACATCGTCACGTTTGTCTGAGCCGAGGCGTGATTTGTTGCCGTTTTCCGAAATGTTGCACCATCTTTTTCATGAACGATTGCAGGGTTAATGTGTTTATTTTAGAAGGAAATCTTATTGTTGTGCCATCAACCCTTTATATTAAAAAAAAGCCAGTGTAATGAGGTTAAGCAGGAGACTGTGTGTATATATACTCAATATGGATCAGCCATTAAATCTCCTGACCTCCATAACATCTCTGCAGTCTCTAGAGCTAAGTTATCAGACTGCACTCAGACGCATTCGCTCAGCATCCAGTATTTCTGCCACCACTCCTCTATATGCAGGAGGCCACTCATTAAATCAAGGGCCATTATTTCAGCTTTTATAGGAAAATCACTACCGGCAATTTGCTCACTCTCATAAAAAGCTAGTTCCAGGTAGTGCTTGTAGGAGTTCAGTCACGCGCCAGGCCGTGCTTCATGGCTCGCTGTAAAGCTGTGGGCACAGCGACAGGAGCAATAACTTCTTTAGCCACACACTTACTTAGGGAAAGAGATCTGGCCTTGAAATAGAGCCATGTCCGCTTTGAGCTACAAAGGACAAATAGTGCGAGTCCATTTATGCATGTGGGAAATTTTGGAAAGCTCTGTAAATATACAAA
>JAOVVF010000008.1:3985020-3999528 GCA_028565595.1 Duopalatinus emarginatus
AATAATCACGACTGGCAGTGTGTTCCTAGTTTACTTGCCTTTTATTGCTTTTGTCTTTTCCCTTGTCTTTACTACATCCAGATGTATATAGAGGCTCTAACTATAGCCTCCGACTGCATATTATAATGTCGGACTTCTTCCTAAAATGGAGTTTTGTTTAAACAGGGATGTTGGCCAACCTGGGGCTTTTTCCCAAAAAGAAGCTTCTTTCTAACCTGAGGTTTTGTCCAACCAGGGGCTTCTTCCTAACCAAGGGCTTCTGTCTAACCTTGGGCTTCTGCCCAATCTGTGCGTACATTCACTAGTAGACTTAACCAGATGGCCAGTTAACATTTCTGGAAAAAAGTCACTCTCTATTCATTAGAATAATTTAATATTTCAGTTACTAATAGAGGTGGCAGTGATCGTCTGCTTTACCAAGAGCTTCATTTGATATGACGCTCCTGCCCAACATGGGCTGACTTTTTTTACCCAAGATCAGTTTTTGTTATTTCATTTTTTTACTAAATCAAAAATAATTAAGCTTATGCATAAGCTTAAAACCACTAGGTGTTAGAAAAGAAGCTGACTAGATAGTTATATCTAATTGTCTGTACATGAAAAAAAAAGTGCCCCATCCCATCCTTTCCCTCACTTCACATACACTTTGCAAACAAACCCAGACTGGCAGCTTTATTGAAAGGGTAATCTAAGACTGATTAATGACCCGATAATCAAGAGTAACCTGCTATAAATCAAGGGCTGATCAATAAGGCCTGTGCACCCCAGCTATGCTGAGATCATTACCATGTCACTGTATATCTTCCATTAGCAACTAGTAAAGACAGGGTGGGGGAGTCATCCTGTTTCAGTGTGTGATGGGAAGGAGTGATAAAGATTTTTGTGCATGGAGGAGCAGATAGAAGAGAAGAGAAGAGGAGAGAAGAGAATAACACTGTTTTAGACAGGTGGAAAGAAGTCAGCTTTATGTTGTTGTTAAGTGCTGTAATGTGAGGCTTATTTGCAAGGATAATGCTATTAAAAGCAACAATGCGGTCGTGGTGCAATTTGAACTGGCTATACAAGGATACGTGTAATGTCATTAAAACCAACAACATAACACAGGTACTTTACTAGGTATGTAACACAATGCCACAGTCTCTAGTCAGATTTAAGCATGAAGTGGGTGTGGCAAAACTCAAAAGGTTTTCTTTCTTTCGCTTTTTAATTAAAAATGCATCAAAGAAAAACTGGAAAAACCCAGAGGTAGAAATGGCAGCCCTGTCAGCATGGTGTGTTAATTTTGCACTGACGATTCCTCAGCATCAGCTACATGATTCGGGTTTATTGTAACAAATAACAAAGAATAAAAAATTAATCAAATTAAAAAAAAAACTGTTTAGCCAAAAGGCAAACATATACAAAACACAATCCAAAATGGTGATCAAATATAGGCAAAGGGTCAGGCGATAGAAAAAAATACAAATAGGTTATACTATGCTAAGGCAAAAAACAGAGTCACAAACCAGGCATAAGCCATAGCAATAACCGAAAATTAATACATAGGATTGGAAGAACTGGCTTGGTATAATCAGTATGGCATTTTTTAAACAAAAAAGAAAAACTGGAAAAGGGTTCTTGAATACACAGACAGAGAAACAGGTAAAGTAAAAACAGGTGAACACAATGCTCTCATGAAAATTATCCATCATTTTTTCTTGGAAAATAAACCATGACATGGTTACTATGGTACAATAGTAAAACTATGGCAGATTTATACTATACACATCTTAAGATACCATAGAAGTTTCTTATAACTATATAATAACCTTGGTTACTATGAAATACCGTGGTTAATTTGTAGGGTTGAACATAATCAGAAGATATAAAACAGGTCTGATAAACACAACTCAAAGGACTGAGAATGGGTGGGGATTGAAATGTCAGCCATGGACACTGCCATTTTATTTGACACCTAGTAATTCTGGGAGCTAGAGTTTCATGGACCTGTAGTACTGACAGTTATTATATTTCTTTTGTACCACTCTATGATCAAGAAATTAATATTGAGTACCTTACATTTCACATACATTTGACAGTCCATAGTAAATGTAAAAGAGACAGTTAGTGTAACAGACTGTTGCTAGGACTGGTGAAATACAGACAAGCATGTTTATATATTGATTGTTTCATTTATTTTATTTATTACTGTAGCTTTTAGAGTCTTTTTTATGTAGAAATATTTCACAATTTAAAAGCTAAAAGCAAAAAAAATTCCAAAAAAAACCCAATGTAAAGTGTGTTAGTAAGGTGCCATTCATTAGACCTGTGTCTTAGCATAGATTCAAGTCTCTGGAATTGAACAGGAGTGATTAACCCTGTTCCTCCTAAAGATTTTTCAATCAGTTGGTGTTTTTAATGATAGTGGTGGAGATTCTGTGTAAGGTTGAAATCCGATGGGTGTGAAAACCATAGCATATGATTTACATCATTTTTATATTTACCAAACCATTCAGTTAAGCTTTCTACCCTGTGGATGTGGGCCACTATCAGGATGGAAGGGTTTCATTATTGGTTAAGATTAGAAAGTGGCTGATTTTTGTATAAAATTGTGAAGAGCTTAAAACATGTTTGTGTAGAAAATAATAGTGGATCGGTATCAGTACTGGATATTACTCGAGGTTTCAGTATCAGTAACAGAAAAGGAAAAAATGATCATTCTATCAGGAGTTACTACTTCTTACTATCCAGGCTTTTCATATTTATGTGATATGTGCAAAAGTGTGTCTGCATGTCCATGAATAATTGGACAAATTCAGGCATCTGTCCTCTACTATTTTTGGTTAGTCCTGCTCCTGCACACTCCCCCTGTTCCCTCTTTTCCTCCCTCTCCTTCTTCACCATCCCTCTCTTTATAAATGGTTTTCTAATGTGCGTCAGCTGTGATTCACAGTGGAATACGGCCTAAAACATTCATTTTTCTCCCCTTGCATATACCCCCACCCCCCTAACCTTTTCCTTACCATGTCTTCTCATTTGTCTTCTCCTTCTTTCCTGCTTGCGGCGGCTTTTTCTCTCATTGCTCCCATGAAATTCTGCTGACGAAGATGCAAACCCACCTAAAGACGGAATCCAATTCAGAGGGAGTCAAAATGAAATGAATCCCCAAGTAAATCAGCGAGGCTGCACCGAGCATCAGCCAAAGAGTCTACCTATTCAGTCCTGACTGCATTAAATCTGCTACACAAGAGCTTTGCTTAGCCCTTTATGGCTTTAGCTAGCTTCAGTTTCAGTTGTCATCCTCAAGGGTGACATCTTCTTTTACAGGATACAGATATGCTTTTGGTGATTTGGTGTCATAGGAACAAAATGTACAACCGATTGTGCATTTCAGTCCATGACCACTACTGCCTAATGAATAAACCATTTAATCAAAACTCATTAAAGATTTACTTCCATCACAGTGAGCAGTGATTAATGGATTAAAGGTGAGTGTAGGTTTTCCGTCTCTGTGGAAAACCCTGGACTCTATCTGTTCTTCATTATTAGTCGACATCTCTCTGGCTGTAAGACTGCTCCAGTGGCGAACCCAGAGTGACTGAGTAAGATTAAACAGCAGCACAAGGAGACAGACAGTAAGAGAGAAAAATGGACACAGGCTAAATGAAATGAACTGGAAGAGAGACAGAATTGGCCATTATACATGAAAGGAAGTCAGAAATGAAGAGAAAAGAGTGTGAGTGAAAGAGAATGAGGACATTTGTTGAACATTTATTTCCCAATAGGGAGTAGGGATTGAACAGGCCAATTTGTTTTGTTGCTTATAAAATTGGATATTATATACTATAGGATATATACTATAGGATATACACATATATTATAAGTATTTGAACATCATGCCATTTGAACATTGACTCCATTCACCACTACAATGGATTTGTCCAAGTGTAGACTTTCAGCTTAAATTGAATGGGTTTAACTGTTTAGGAATTGCTGTCATTTTTTTTTTACAATGTCCCTTAATTTTCTCAGACTCAAAAGAAATTGTACCAGTGCCTGTTAAGCAGTCATTGCCAAGTTTCTTCATCATTTCATATCTGAAGTGTCCACTGTGGTGTACAAAAGGATGGATATGACGTATCCAGGTGGTATCCAAAGACGTTTTGTCACTGTTTAAATACTCATGGACCTGAATGTATATGCAACACATTACATTTACATTCATGGCATTTGGCAGATGCCCTTATCCACAGCGACTCACATCTTAATTCTAAAATCAAACGATTAAGGGCCTTGCTCAAGGACTCAGCAGTGGCAGCTCGGTGGTGGTGCAATTGCAACTCACAACTTTCTGATCAGTAGTCCAACATCTTAACTCTAAAGACACTAGGGGAAAGCTCCAGCTCCCAGAATCCACACTGGCCAAACAAGATGGCCAGAGCTGTGTTTCTCTACCTGATTTAGTTTCTTGATTAGGTTTTGTTGCATTCACCTGTTTTGAGTTTCACATTTTCACATGTATTTGTGTTTGGCTATTTAAACCCTTTTTATGCTTGTGCTTTGGTCTGATTTTGCTCCTAGCCTAGCCCATGATAATCTGTAACCGCCTTTAGGTTGGGATTCTATTTCTTGGACATTGGTAACTGTCCAAGGAAGCGGGTGTCTGTGCACTCAATGCCTGGTTTGGTTTGAGGTCTTTTTAAATAAATAAATAAATAAAAATTCAATGCACTGTTGCCACCTGAGGAAGAATATGGATTTATTTGACTTTTGTCTACGCCACCCCAAATGTCTATTAAAATCTTATCTACAGGGTAAGTCAAAAGTCCCAGCATTTGGGGTGGTGTGGACAAAAGTTGAATAAAAGTCCCAGGACTGAGACTCACACTGAGACAAGTCTTTGCAAAATATATACTTGGTGGTGCCTTCATAATGATATGGGGTTTATATAGCTGGATCCAGTCGTTATGAACCTACATGAGAAACTCTGGAGAAATGCTGTCACAAGCATATAAAGAGTGAATCAAAAGCCCTAGGACTTTTGACTCGCCCTGTACATTGGTTTGCATCTACATTACTGGCTTGCAGCAGATACCGATCAAAATGGTTTTGTCAAATTTTAATTTAGTCCTGGGCTCATGGTGGCAACTGTCATAATCTGTCTTCTGTATAATAAAAAGTATTCTTATATATATCACTCAGTATGAAAAAGGTCTATGATGGATATATACATATCTTTTCCACCAGACACTCTTAAGTGAAGTATCACTTTTATTGTGAATGAGTTGTAATATATCAGCCAAGAGTTTTTTTCACCTCACAATCATTATTGTACACTATCTGGGAGCATCTTATAGGCCTCCACATATTCAGAATTGTGATATTGTGGAAACATGGACATGGTGGTGATAGACTACTGGCAGAGTTTCCCAAACAAAAACAAAGCCCAAACAGCAAGACATGATTGCCCAGTGGTATCTGGCTGTATGCCCACAGAGCAATGATCTCAAGCCCCAGGCTCCATAGAAAAACCCATGTGGGTGAAGGCAATCTTTGATTGAAAAGATAAAAAGCACACTACTGCACTATTAGCTAGCTAACACTTTGAAATACTGCTTTGGGTAAAATCAGTTACATACTGACCAACATGTGTTTTTATGTGTTTTCATGGTTTCATCATGAAACTTTACCCACCATGGGCTTCTGCCCAACTAGCGTCTTCTAGGCTTGGTGTGATTATCTCCTAATAATTATTAATTAATATTAATCAATAAGTTGAATGTGAATTATCAGAGTTTGAAATGGGACGTTCCCTTTCTGAATTTCTGTTGGCATTTCTCAATTCACACTTTAACATGTATTTGGAATACATCATAGAGGGCTTTACCCCCCACACTGAACAGTGCAGCAATGGACCCCAGCACAGCCATGGACCCCAGTTGTCAACAAGGCACTGTGCAGGCTGATGGTGGTTCCATACTGGCTTGTGGTGTGTTGCGTCCATTTGTCCGCCTAAACACATATCACTGCTTGGTTGACCATTTGCAGCCATTCATGGACTTGATGTTACCCCACAATGATGGGATTACCCCACAATGATCAGGGATCACCTGATTTGAGCCCATTTGAGTGTTTATAGTATGTGGTCCATACGTACCCGAGATCCTGCATCTGCAAACATGGAGCTGTGAGTGCCGATCCAGATGGCATGGCTGAACAGGCATCTTTCATCCACATGTGAAATCGATGCCACATCAAGATGGTCTTACACAATACTAGTTCCTGTCCCATTACTTTTGGCATGTCAGTGTATTATAAAGCAGTATGACTATGAAAAAGTACTAAAGTCTTCCTACTTTTCCATGTGTGTATTTTAGCAGCGTTTGGCAGCGAGTGAGATCTAAAAACAGATAAATATAATTTGAAATTTTCATAGTGACAGTTTTATTCTTGTATTCTATGTTTGGATATAAGTATGTATGGTTAACATTTGTGCAGTGTACACCTTTATTTTACATCCTGGTTTACGACTGTGCCCAGAAGGCTATATGACCATATAAATGTAGAAATTGTCATAAGCAGTTTTAATAGCCAATAAAACAGCAAAGTGTGATACAAAATAAACATTCCATTGAATCATGTCTTTACTTAGCAATATTTCTTCACTCGTATTTAATTCACTTGTGTTATAATCACCATAGACAGACTTATAATCCTAGTTTCGCTACCAAATAAGTAAACTGCAGTGAGTTTGACTTTACATAATGTGTTATCCCAAACAAAAATATCACATCTAATCTGCACTTGTGTCTAGTTTGTAATCACAGTTTATCAAGACCAGCTGTTCTCCCCCAAAACCCACACTAAAGTTGACACTTAGACCCAGATGGGCCTATTTTTATAACATAGTTTATGTGGCATGTTCCAAAGTTAGAGCGTATGTCTGTTTCGCTTCGTCTGAATGAAACTATATGTAAAGATCGTCTTTTTTTTTAATTATACTTCTAACCAAAGCCCAAAATATTGCTCAATTGCTACATTTCAGTGGGGAACATTGGGCTTTGGTTAAACAAGCTTTACGCACACATGGGTATATTTCTGAACTGATACCCCCATTGCAGTTGCTATAACTGCCCTATGGCCTGTCTCTGACCCTACATACAGACGGCGTTTGGCTAGGAAGTAACAGCTCTGGGTATAGGGCTGTGGGTTAGCAAGAGAAAGAAAGTCGAATTCCTCAACTCTCCAGACATCTGTCAGTATAATGAGATGGCTGTGGGTGTACGTGTACGCTAGAGTGTTGTACAGGGTGTACATGTGTAGTCGATTATAAAAGCTGGCTATTTAGAGTCTTTTGATAATACTAGTTGTTTATAGCATTAGCTACTTTGCAAAAAAAAAAGCATTCCGTTGTGTGTTATTCATATTCATTGACAACATGATGCAGTGTTAGATTTCAAAAAGAAAACGGGAACAACATTACCTCCTTATAGTAGCGTGTTTCCTAGAATTATGAGCAGCGAAAGTATTTCCAGCAAGAAACCCAAAGAAATAAATGTTTTCACTAAAACATGTTTGAGCCCCCTAAGGTCTAATCACACTTGCGGGAAATATTTTATTAGGTGCTTACCTTGTATCTGCATTCTTTGGCCAGTTTGTCAGGTTTACTAACTGCAGCCTGTGTCTCCTTTTACCCCATCCATTTATGAAAACGGATCACAATATGGACTTTTCACACTAAAGCATTGTGTGTAGCACTACTACAAGAGTATTTGGCACAACAATGGTTTTGTTGTATTTTTTTTAACGTGATTTAGGACCAAGTTATTAGACATTCTTGCTTTAGGGGCTTACTACAGCATCCATATCTCTTTCATATTTTAAAATAGACTAATATTTTAAATTCTTGGGGAAAAAGAAACATACCCATTGAATAAGATAGCTAGCATGTGAAAAGTCTGGTCTAACATTTATTTAAACCAAAATCACTGATCAGGACTTGTACATACAGTGTGCACTGTAGTGCCAGAAAAACTGGTAGCATAAAAAAAACTGATACCAGGAGCATTGGACTGGAGAAATATGACAGGACATGGACTCCATGGGTTTGTGGAAATATTCTGTAAGCAATAAACACCATACTTCCTGCAGAATGGCTCACAATTCTGATATCTGGTGACTTAGGTGGGAATGGCAAAACCCCAAACTCAGATAAATGTTCCTCTGACTATATTTTGGCGTCTCTAGACGTTGGCTAAACCCACCAGAATGAATGCAGGACATGAACAGGTGTAACTCGTCAGAAAAGAGGCACCCATAGTGTTCACTTGTCAGCGATGTTTGTAGACGTTTGTTAGACCAGGAGTCCCATGGTATGCCAGCTAAACAACCCCTGTAGCATTATGAAGCTTCCAAAGATGTATATCGCTTTATGTACACACTGGCGAACACAACTATGTGGTGTTGCTATATATTTTGCATATGCTCGTCTGTACCAGTTTTTCTGGCACTTCACTGTACTGCTATGTAGTTTCTCTCCTCCTCACACCATGAGCAAAGTGTTAAGGATTAAGACCTGCCATGCTCCAGCCAGGTACCTACAATGACAGGCCACGGTTTCCCAGAAGCCCCAGTGCCTAAACAACATGGCCGCACCCAGGCATGTTACTTCGCATCCCACCCATTTTCAGTCTCTGGCTCATTGACTTTGATTGAGTTTGCCCTGGATGTTTTGTATTCTGCTTATTAAGTTGATTATGTTCAATTGTATTCACTAAACCCTGCTTCTGTTAGACTGTATAAACTTTTTATTTTTTTAAGATATGGATTGTGCTGCTGTTTCCCTCAGTTTAATAAAGAGGTGTGCAATTGTGTCCACTTACCTGTGTCTGTGAGTTTCTGACTTCAACCATATACAAAGTGTTAACTTTTGCTTTTCTTATAAATTACTCAGAGCAACACCCGTTACAGGATTGTATCTGTATTACTGAATGCAAACATTGATAGTATTATGATGTACTTTTTATCCGGTTTGTAATCCAGAGTTCTAGATGTGACTCAATGTCACAGACATCGGGCCGCTTGTCTAGTTTTGCTATTACAGAAAAAGCTTTTGAATATTATTAGCATTGACAGAGACACTAAACCAGAGCTGGGTTTTTTCTACTTGAGACAATGCTTTAGGTTGAGGAAAATGGTTTGCATGGTTTGCACTCAGCATGAGGTGTCGCAACAGAAAAACCTTTGGGGCTATTAAAGGACTACAGACCCATCAGCCCAGCACCTCTACTCTGGAACACTTCTGTAGGTTGTCAGTAATGAGGAGATAATAGTTGCACTCTATCATCCCCGGTGTGTTGCGATTGATCCGAGTGACTCAGACGGAGACTCAGTGACTCAGTGACTCGGATGGAGAAGCAGTCAATAGACTCTTTTGGATAGACACAAGGAAGTGACATGTTTTGTAACTTTTCTTTCATAGATTAGATCCACAGTGGCACATTACAAACTGAGAGTGTGTACTATTAAATTTCATTTAACACATAAGGAAGTAAATAAATAAACAAATAAATATTTGCAGGCTGAGCTGTCTTTACAACTCTTTCATCACTCACAGCAAATACCTGAAATACGAGCACCACACTGTGTGAGTCTGGTTGTGTGCCAAAATATCATACAGAGCTTTTATCCATTGCTGTCATGGTGTGTATCCATAAATGCCAAAGCAATCAAACACTGCAATGGAGGCTTAGTGTTTGTGTTCAGCATGTGTGAGAACCAGAACATACCTTTGTTTACTGCTGATTTATTGACTGCCACCATCGTGCTTTTATTATTTTCCCAGCTATGACAGATTGGCTCACAGATTGAGTGCGTTCATGAATTTATGCGCCTGTAGATGAAGTGCGTGTGTGTGTGTTGGAGGGGTGAGCATCTGTATATCTGCATGTCTGTGGGTGTATGTGTGTATGAGAAAGACACAGAGTCTGCGCTCTAGGGAGTGCTGATGAACAGGCACATTATTGCTAATGAATGCTAACAGGACCCAAACAGATGGAATTTAATTGCGTAAAATATGATGTGCAGGCACACAATAAGGCGCCATCACTCTGTTTTACCACATATCGAGGACATTAATTAGAAACCTGACCCAACTTTCACCCTACACACACACATCCACAAACACACTGTTTGTCTTCTGCACTTTACTATACATCAGGTCTTTTTCTTGTATAGTAGGTAATTGTGTAATATAACAATATGACATTATGTACTTCTACAATGACAAGCTACTGAAGACTAATACTCTAATACTAATACTAATTTTGTTTTTACATTTTTGTATTTTATAGCTGAAACGCAAGTCTTACTCCAATGCAAGTTACCTGAGCTTTTATTCAAGCACCACACATTCATTTCAAAATTCCTTCAAGAAATCTTTAAAGCAGGAGTCTGTGGTCCAATCTCTTAATTTCACATCCGCCAGTTTGTCCTGAGAACAAGCAGTTGTGTGTAACCTCCCCCCGGGCGCAATCGAAATGGTTTGTCCCATTTATAGGCATGTCGTGTTGCGACGGCTCGGTGAGCGGATGGGCCATAAAAGGCAGCTTGGCAGGATTACGATGTTTGATGGAGGAGCAGTTAGAGTCAGAGGGGGCAGATTTACACCCCGTTTACAGAAAAAGCCTCGTAAAGTGTAATTAGTGAGGGTCTAAACAGGAGATAGTGTTCCCAGTTATCTAATTAATCACCTTCAGACAGAGTCACACACTCACACACATACCCATATGTGTGTGCAGTATTTTCAGTCTATCTGTTGTGATTTTTTTAAATGGATCTCGCTAGTGGAAGAAATAGTCTGGCATTTCTCAATCTGATCTTTATGTAGTCATTTGTACTGTTTTAGAAATGTTTACAGCAGGCAAGAATTTCAGCATTAATGGAAAAGCAACTCGTGACTCGAATCTCACTTATAATGAACGTCTAAGGGAAACTGGTGGGGCAGTTAATAAATATTAATAAGATCGTTGCTTATCAAAATGTGGTGACTTTATGACCAGCAAAATGTTCACACTGAATTTGAATTATGTTTTTTAGATTGTATTTTAAAATAAGTCTAAATTGTTTTTGAATGAATAACCAATATTCTTTAAAACGGTGCCCTCGGTTTAATTCACCTGCGTTATTCATTGTCACTGCTGTCACAAGCAAAGGCCATTAATCCAGAGATGTTAACAGCAGTGACAGGTAGGGTGGAGATGAATTTTGATTAAAGATCTATTTTCCAACATGGTGTCAACAGCATCTTAAAGCACACATCATTAATCACAATAGCAGCAATATATTACTCTATTAAATCCTTTTTTTTTTTTGGTAGAAAATTATTTTGGAGATTGAAGAGTGTCATTCCGATAACACATAAATCCACAAGATACATATTGAATAACAGAAAAACTGGTACGCTAGACTAATACTTTGTAGGTCCCCCATGGGGCATGGGATCAATTAAATATTCTGTAGGCAAAGAACACCATACTTCCTGGAAAACGGGAATTTGCTGTGTGTGTTGGACAATCGTCCTGTTGGAAGAGGCCAAACCCATCAAAATGAATACAGTACATGAACTGGTGTAACTCGTCAGAACAGAGGCACAAATATCGTTACCATATACAGCCTTTCCCAATCCATTACCATCGCTAACACGTTACTATGGAAAGACACTCGATACTCGATACACTCTGTGCTGTAAAGTTGGGCTTCCATTTAAAAGGAGGGGGTAAACTTCGAGACCCAATCTTTGCTTCAGGCATTTCCTCCATTCTGCTTTCTGAGCTGCACTTCCGTTTAAGTATCATGGTTTAGTGTACTCTCCTGCTCAGTTGCAGTTGGAAAGTTTTATAGCCCACTCCCCTTTTACATTAATTACTCTGGCTGTCTGGGAAATAGCATACTTCTATGCAAGTATGCAGTAGGTGAAAACATGTAATGTGTCCGAATATGTAGTATTCATCAAATGGTAGGTGAAAAGTCCCTAGAAAACATACTGCATTAGCAGCTATTTTGAAGTATGCGAACACAGCACACTGTGGTCCAATAATCTAATCCCATAAGTTTTCTGCTTTACCAGTTGAGCAGTGCACACTGGATCAGAAGTAGTATGCACTGTTTAAGATGCCATTTTGGATATAACCTTTGGGAAAGCCCTTTGTGAGGCAAGCCTTTCAGGTGAACATGAAAACAGAGTGGCTTAGTGAGTAGAGAGCAGATTGAGTATGAGATAGTAGGGGATAGAGTGTGAGATAGTGTCACCTGGTGCTGGTTAAAATAGTCAACCATTCTTTTGACCTTTAAAGGCTTATCCACAACTTTTTGTGATTTCAAAATCAGCGTTTGTTTTAATTGATTACACCAGTGGCACGAAATACAGGGATAAAAAATATTTTAAAATGTAGCCTGTTAACTGTATAAGTAAATACATGGCTGGAAGCACCAACGATTTTCCCCAGCAAATGTATGTTTCAAAGAACATTTAAAAAAAATAATCTACACGATAATAACAAGTCAAACAATTTAAAGGTATACAATACAGGTTTGTCATCATATTCTTAAAATTACTTTCTGTAGAGCAATTTCTTCAATCTTCTCAACTGTATTTGTAAACGGATTTGTATTTAATTCCAAAAGCACAGAGAAAGACTGCCAAAATAGGGTTGCACACAATTGTAGTTGCTTAACAATCCAAACACACAGTCAAAAACACAAAGTAAAAAAACAGGCAAGGATCCGGTGATCAGTAAACAGTGCACCCAAGGAAGAACACTGGACAGGAGTAAAAAATGTGAGCAAAAAGGTCAGAAACTGGAGGTAAAACAAGGACCACACAACTTGATAAATGCACACGGGGGCTAAAGATCCTAAAATAAGCAGGGTATATAGCAGGGTATATATATAAACAAACTGAGGTAGAGATAACAGGACACAGGGTAAATGAATGCAAAGTAATTAATAACTAAACCAGGTGGGAAGAAACAACTAAAACTAAACTAAAAGGTGACTGGAGCAGGTGGTAAAAAGTTTCTGGTGTGGACACAGCCACAGTGCTGCTTCAGTGATGACAATTTTAATAAAATTAATTATAATTAAAAATTAATTATATAAAATATTGCTTTTGCTCATGTCTGCCCTAATAATAATAATAATAATAATAATAATAATAATAATAATAAAATACAAAGTCACACTTTTATTGTGCATTTTACAAACCCAAGAACTCTTCACAATGTAATGGGGGGACAAAAATAATGTAATGATTGTAGTTGACATTTTAAAAACATTTATTAATAGAATTAAATAAAGGCCCCTAGATTTTTACTATAGGTGAGTTTTGAATGACCTGCCCTCCTGTTCCTTAGTCACTACAGGGAAAAGTAGTACAGACTTAGCACTTAGCATTCAGCGCCTGTGAAAACCCTGGAGTATTTCTTTAAACTTCATCCTGGCAGTAACTAGTATATTCCTGCCCATTATTTTGACAGTTAAAGAGAAGGGATTCATCACCAACACCCTCTCTGATAACACGAGACAGCAGTGTCTTTTGAAACTCTTGTCATCTTATCTCCAGATGTCTCAAGAAGCCGTTCCCTCCTCAGAGTATCTGGAGAGTTACTTTATGGCCTGACATTCTCCATTTAGCTGCTGCCTTTTTAACAAAACCATCAGGGTCACGATGAGGTCATTCCAAGTTGAGAAGGTCGTTCCTTATTATGCAAAGCCCCACATGCTCTTGCCCTTTATGCTCTTCCTTCAACCTCCCAAGAGTCCTCCTCTCCACCTCATTCCCTCAACACTGTTCTGTCTTTGCAGTCTCCCAGAACAGCCGAGGAAACAGATGCAAAGCCTCACTGCTGGCCCTCATCAATCTTTAAGCTGGCACTTACAGTGTGTCTGTGTGTGTGTATGTGTGTGTATGTGTGTGTGTGGGTGGGTGGGAGAGTGTTAGCATTCATGAATGGCTAATGGAATAAACTGAAGATGCAATAGTTACAGCATATACATAAATAAACCTAGATAATTACACCAACACAAGGAAATGGATTAGCAGCCAAGCTCTCGAAGAAAAAGAACTTTTTTAAGCCAAATTACTTGAAACCACAGTCTCTTTATTTTCCCCAAACAGGCCTCCTAACAAGAGATCCTTCGTCTGTCCTGGAACTACACAAACTACAGACGGCACGGCTTTAAAGTATGCCTTGATCTGGATTTACACTCACACTCTATCATCCCCTTCTCCAGCTGACACCATTAGTATTGCTGTTATCAACTTGCTGTTCCATTTTCATCACCATTCCTCTCTCTCAGTCCAATCTCTCTTTCTTATTTCCTCCTTCCTCTTCTCAAAGATTACAGCAATATCTATCTATCTATCTATCTATCTATCTATCTATCTATATATATATCTATGCCAAGGGGACGGACATTAATTTTAATTAACAAAATGTAAGGGTCAGTCTTTGATTTTTGCTACGAGGG
>JAOVVF010000008.1:4011839-4025844 GCA_028565595.1 Duopalatinus emarginatus
CTTTCTTTCTTTCTTTCTTTCTTTCTTTCTTTCTTTCTTTCTTTTTCTTTCTTTCTTTCTTTCTTTCTTTCTTTCTTCCTACCTTCCTTCTTTTTTCCTTTCATGCTTTCTTTCTTTTCTTTCTTTCTTTCTTTCTTTTTTTCTTTCTTTCTTTCTTTCTTTCTTTCTTTCTTTCTTTCTTCCTACCTTCCTTCTTTTTTCCTTTCATGCTTTCTTTCTTTTTTCTTTTTCTTTCTTTATTTCTTTTTAAAATTCCCTCTCCTTGTTAATCTTAGTTTTTGTTTTCTTCTTGCTTACTTTATTGCTTTCTTTTTCTTAGATGTCAAATAAATTCACAATTGGTGTTATATTTCTTTCTTTCTTTCTTTCTTTCTTTCTTTCTTTCTTTCTTTCTTCCTGTGTGTTTATATTCATCTGTATTATTTATCTTTTCACTTAAACATGTTGTTTTCATTCTGTCAGTCCTTCTTACATCTGTGTGTAATACCTTAACCCTGCTTGACAGATATGAGTTAAAACAGGTGTGTGTGTGTGTGTGTGAGAGAGAGAGAGAGAGAGAGAGAGAGAGACAGAGAGAGAGAGAGAGAGAGAGAGAGAGACAGAGTGTCTGTGTGAGTACATGAATAAACTTTGTCCTTGTCGAGGAGCTGTGTGAAATCCTTGGCCCCTGTAGGCGAGGCAGTGTACTGACAGTTTGACAGGCCGCCCTGACTGACGTGTGATCTGTCCAAATTTCAGCCCTCATAAATCTACCTGTCAGAGAGGCTGACTTGAAAGGGCCCGAGCCCCTACGGCACAGCTTTAACACGACTACAGTGCTGATGGAATTCTGTAGGCTGGAGAATTATAGCTGTCACTGAAGAACGCCTACATCCCAGCTGAAGACTTGGCTGTCTTTCTTGTCTCTCAACTCTCACGTCTGCTTCTCCCTCACCCTGTCTCTCACGTCCTCCCTCTCTCCACTTAAATCTTTCTGTCAGTCAGTCTTTCTTTCTTTTCTCTTTCCTCCTCTCTCTCCCTCTCTCTCAGGTCAGACACGCATCTGCACATCTTGTTCCATTTCGAAGTTTCTTCCTGCCAGTCAGCCCTTCTTTTGAAGACTTAGAAACCACTATTACACCAATGTTAATGCCAATCATTAGCTTGAAATATTGCACTCTAAGAAGGTTGTCTAGGGTGAATCTCTCATCTGAAGTGGATAATTTGCTTGTAATTTATTGGCAGGTTCACCTCAATCATGTGAACTTAAGGGCTTCAAAACCAGGAGGGTTGCGTTTCGCCTTCTTGTTTTACTTCCTTTGTGAGATGGCATGAGAAGCATTTGCGCATTTCTACAACTGGTCTTAAGTGTGGCTTGTCGCCAAGGTAAAGACTATTTCCCGAGTGGACTGTCTAATAAATATTAAGCATGTGTTTTCAGTCGACGGCTGTGGCCAATCTGTTTGACAGCTCCATAAACAGCAGCAATTTGCCTCTGATCTGTTCCAGAGATGCTTCAAGTAGGAATATGTGCCAATATGCTAATATGTTTAGAAATATACTTTGGCAAAAATATATATTTTAATCCTTCAGAAGGTTAATATTTAGTTATTTATTCTAGCTATTATACACTGAAGTGCCAGAAAAACTGGTACACCAGTCTAATATTGGTAGGTCCCCCACTGGAGCATAGGACGGCAAAAATATTCCGTATGCAATGAACATTATTCTTCCTGAAGAACGATCCACAATTCTGTTGTATTCTGAGGTGTAGGATTTCTGTCTTCCATAGCCTGTTGTGTTTGATCACACTGAGATGTGATGTCTTAGGTGGGACTGGCAAAACCCCAAACTGTGGATGAGTGTTCGTCTAACCATAACTTGGTGTCTCTAAACGTGTGTGGTGGTGCATTGTCCTGTTAGAAGAGGCCAAACCTATCAGAATGAATGCAGGACTTGAACATGTCTAACTCTTTTCTGTCCTGGCAGCAAGGTGGTGGAATAAACGTTCTCTAGACATCCGTACAGTCACTTACTGTCTTTAAATGCCAGATAAAAACTAATCTGTTCCATCAGCACTTTATTAAGCAGCGACTACTGTGTTTGTAAAATGTATCTACCGTTGTTCTCTTTTCAGGTTGTCCACAGTTTAGGAAAAGTTTTTGGACTTTTGATAAGTTTTATAATTAATATTATATGGCTAATTTCTAGCAATATTAGTACTAGCCTTAAGTACTTTAATCCTGGTCTATCTGTACTAGCTTTGTATACTCCAACTAATTAACTACATTTACGGCATTTGGCAGACGCTCTTATCCAGAGCGACTTACAAGGTTATTGGTATTACAGGTAGGCCAACATATTGTTAGGAGTCTTGCCCAAGGACTCTTATTGGTGTAGCACAGACTGGCTGCCCAGATCAGGAATCAAACCCAGGTCTCCCACATGGGAACCCAATGATATTACCACTGTACCACACCAACCACATTCAAGCACTTTTTTAAGTCGCTCCGGATAAGGGCGTCTGCCAAATGTAAATGTAAACTCGTCATCAACACATAGTGTTCACCTAAATTTGTATATGTACCAGAAGTCCCATGGAATGCCAGCTAAACAAAACCCCATAGCATTATAAAAGCCACCACCAATCTGTACCTGTTCTTTTACAGTCTGTACCATTGTTTTGTCTGACAATTCAGTGTAATTACACTGAAAATTACATTGCTTTTATTGAAGGATGTTCACTCTTAGTCTCTGAATTACAATTTCAGATAATGTGTGCTACCTTGCATGTGTAAGGAGATAAATTACGCACACAAAAATGTGTGTTGCAGGTGATTTACAAAGGAAATTTGGGTGAATTGCGTCATGTGCAAAGCAGGGTTAGAAAACAATATTTAAATCTTGTTGCTGTTGTTGCATGTGCTGTTTGCTCTTGACGGCCAAATAAAATAATGGTGGAAGCTTAATTGTGTATCCAATATAACACTGATTTAAGGGCAAGATGCTTAGAAAAAAAACATACAGGATACAGTATGAATACAAAAATAATTAGTGCATGCTCTTTTCATAGGGACGAGTGTCTGAAAACCTTGTTAAGGCTCTGCTCTAAATGATGTTGGAATCAGAGTTATGATGTATCTATTGCCATGATTTTATTATTTATTTTAATGCCATCGTTTTAATCATTTTGAGATATGGGGGCATAATACTGGTAAAGCCGTTCATCCAAACATTGTGAGTGACAGCATGTTGTCTTCATCTGACAGAAGACTTTTTCAAACTTTTGGTGATATTCATTTGTTCATACAATAACCGTAAATCACCCTGCATGTATTTAATTAAGCATTTTGTGTTGACTCTGTCATTTATTTTTGCAGGCTGTACCTGGGTTTTCTCCAGCAGCCCAATGACATGCAGTCAGGCGATTTAGAGATAAAACTGCCTCTCAGTATCTGTCTCTGTCTGCCCTGTGACGGACTGGTGACCTGTCCAGGGTGTTTCCATACCTTCAGTTTAATGAGCACTAGTATGGACTCCAGGACCTGTCTATGACCCAGTAGATAGCAGACAGTGGTTGGTGTGGTACAGTGGTAACATCATTGGCTCCCATGTGAGAGACCTGGGTTTGATTCCCGGTCTGGACAACCAGTCTGTGCTAATATTTTCTAATTACTGCAAAAATATAAAACACATACCCACACTTAATACACCCAGTCTTTTGTTGAATCTGTAAGTACATTAGCTTGTATGTTTTTGTTGTTGAGTGTTATCAAGTTTACATATGTTTTACATATACAAAGCATTAGAAGAAAGGGCTTAGGAGCTCCTTCAGGGTTTTGTGTGTAACTTAAGAAAGGGACTGTGCTTGAAACACTATAAGGCAGAAAAAAAATCTAAGAGTGTAGTTACAAGAGTAAGTCTAATCAAGTTTAGTAAGGAATAAGATTCAGGGCTGGACAATGTTTACTGGACATTTAGAAAAACTTAATTCTGGTGTCTCAGGTTACAAAATGCCATCCTAAACATCAGGACTTTTATATACAGTCACAGCAATTCCAGTTCAGTTCTTACTATGATTGTCTAAATGGATATATGTAAAATCAACAGAGGTTGAGAAATGTCCAGGCAGTGTGATTTTAGAACATACATAGTATTGGCATGTTATAGCATAAAGCTATAAGAAACTAATAAGTAAAGCTGGATAAATTGGGACACTTTTTGGGATTTTTAAAGAACTACAAAAATATGAATGCATATTAAATAAAACCTGTAAGAATGGAGGCTGCAGATACACAGACACAACTGCAGGTTAATAAAGTTCTCCGACACACAAGTCCAAACATGTGAGACAAAATCCAATATCCAAAAAAAGAGGCAAATGTCAGGCAATGTGAACTAGGCTAAGGCAGAATCAAAATCAAAGTCCATGTATAGGGCATTCAGAAAACCAGAAATTAACAACGAGAAAAAAATGACCATTATTAGTGAACTAGACCCAGCCATTTTTCTTGGTCTCCTGGGATTCTGGTTTTCAGCTGTAGGTGAGTTGTTGGGATTCAACAGGCCAGAAGTACTAACAAAACCTCTAAAGTATATTCACTGGAATTTTCAACAGTGCTTGGCTATTATAATTTAAAGCACTGTGTTACTCTGACCTTATCTGGCCCATTTTGGCTGATGGCTCAACACACCTGATTTTACCCTGCATAAGATATGTAGTTATGAGAGTCTGAAATGACCAACTTCTGTACTGTACAATATGCAAAAGCAGAACACCAGAATGGGTAGTGTGTCCAAAAATGTAGTATTCATTAAAAAGTATATGAAAAGTTCCCAATGATGTGCTACATCTGCAGCCATTTTAATGTATGCGAACACAGCACACTGTGGTCCAAAAATCTGTTCCATAATTCAACTGGAGCTGCGAAGGCTGGGGAAGAAAAATTGTGGAAAGTTGGGAATAATCAGAAATCAGATTAGGATTCTTTACAACCCAAATGAAATCTACAGACTAAATTCTTTCTAGTGATGTATTTCAGAGTGAAAAAGCTCAGAGGTTTCAACACTGTTGTTTAGAGGAAGGTAAAACATTAAATATTGGATCGATTAGTTGTGATATATTACTGGCTAATACTGTTTTATCAGGTGATGAGATGAAGTCTTTCTCTTTCCATTTCTCAGCATCTTTGTTTTAGCTACAAATACAAAGGTGACAAATAAAATTCTTGAATCGTTAATCTTGAAAAATATAAATATCAGCTCCATTTTTCCTAAAAGTTTACAAATAGTTATACAGATTGTTTCTGATGGCTAATGCACAATATGACCACAGATATTACCTAATAAAAACCACACAGTGATGCGTTTAAGAGTAAAAGCTTTGCTGTTCAGTGAAGTTTTTTGACCAGGTCTGTATCAGAACTAACTTACTAAACATAAGTAAGAAACGTAACCATCAAATAACCTTTGAACCTCAGCTGAACTCTTGACAACCTCAGGGCTGAGTCTGCGCTAACAAACCTGAGCCTCTGATCACTCTCTCTTTGCCCTAACCCTGACACTGCCCTCTCTGCTAACCTCAGGCCAAAGAAACACACGCACACCTGGCTTTCATTTTACAGTTTTTATTGAGGGTTGTAAGTAAAGGGGATCACTTAACAAAGAGAAAGAGAAAGATCTAGAGCGAGAGGGCGCTTTACGAATCTGTTAAATCTAGAACTCCTTACACTCCCAGGACATGACTCCAGTTCATCATTCTCACGTGTCAAATGTTTTCCTACCACGTTTGTTGGAGTTACTCAATAGTTTATACTAGATACTGAATAATACATTTATTTTAAGATGAGTAATTAAATGAGGCATTAAAGGATTAAACCAAGGAGGAAATAATTACTTCATGAGTACGTCCTAGTGTTCATCAGTCCTTTAGTCACATGCGGCTGTAAACTTTTGACCCTACAATGTGTCCATGCCATGACCCCACTCCAAACTCACTCTGTCAGTCACTGAGTCATTGAGTTCCTCCTAAAACACACACACACACACACATAGAGGCCATCAAAGTCCAGCTCCAGCTGAGCAGGTAAGACAGCAAACAGTGATCTATTCTGCAAAGTGGCAGCTCATTGCTCATTTCGCAGACACATGATGACACACACACACACACACACACACACACACACACACATAAAATGTGATTCTTCTCCCTAAAAACTGGATAAAACTAACACTGCTTGTATGAACTGTGTTCATGCTGCTACAAGCGATCTATTCAGTGCATCGTTCAGACAAACAGGAAGTGTGTAAACACAAAAAGACTATGAGAAAGTTGTGTGTCTTCAGTCAACACTGACCCTTTTACTACCTGCTCAACTGGTTCTGTTGCGCCACAAAAGCCATTAGTCAAATGTGTGTGTGTGTGTGTGTGTGTGTGTGTCTGTTGTTCTATTCCTGTCAGCCCTTTAATTTATGAACTTTCCCAACTCAGTGCCACAGGGTCTGCCTTCTCGGTGAACTTTGCAGGAATGCACCACACACACACACACACACACACGCACGCACGCACACACACACGCACAGAAGTTTCTACTTAGACAAAACACTCTTTCATATATTCCACTGAGCCACTGGAGCAGTCAAACCTTAAACAGAATTGGCACCCATGTTACATTACTGATGACATGCACGTGTGTATGTGTATGTATGAAAGTAATCCAATTACCCACTTCACACAAAGACAGGACGGTCGGTTTGTAGTTTTAGACAACTCGGTTACCTTGGAACAACATGGGCGCAATCCGGCTCGGCTTGACACATACGAATCGAATTAAAGCCAACAACAGTGACCTAACATGCAGGACAAACAGTGTGGAACTGAGAGGAGATGAAAAGCTGAACTAAATGAGAGGCACGCTGAGAAAGAGGATGCTTATTTTCAAGTAGAGATACCATCAAATTGAGTTAGAGAGTTATTCAATTCCATTATCAGCTCAAGAGACATAAGGCTCGAGTACATGAATGTCATATGCGACAAAGGTGTACAGTACTGATTGTGAACCACTCGTTGACCACTGTGCTTGTACACACATAGGGATTTGGCCTCTACAGTTAACCCATCTATGCAGTAAAACATACACACTAGTAAACACAGCAACTAGGGGCAGTGAACACACTTGCCCAAAGCAGTGGGCAGCAACAGCTATCTAAAGCACCCAGGGGGCAGTTAGGAGATAGGTGCATTGCTCAACGGAACTTTCGTTGTGTTCTTAAAATTAGCTAAATTATTCCCAGGTTGTGTCCAGTGTTCCCAGGATAGAGCCAGGGTCCGCTGCCATCCTGATATAATAACACTGACTGAAAGTGACTGTACATCTTACAGCTCATTTACATATACTGCACTAAATTAATAAATAATATACTGAACAACCTTCTATAATTTATTTATAAATCTTTCATCTTTTAATAAAGATTTCAATAGAGAGGAAAACTGATGAGTTTTATTTTTATGGTCTTTGCTAAAGCAAAGGTGTTTTTCAGGGGCAGCTCTGGGCTTGTGGTTAAGTGAAAGTGAGAAACTCTTCTGACTACATTCAAGCAATTGGAATTCACCTCCGCATTTAACCCATCCATGCAGTGTAACACACACATACACTCTATAGTGAACACTAGGGGGCAGTGAGCACACATGCCCAGAACAGTGGGCAGCCCCTTTATCCACAGCACAGAGGAGCAGCTAGGGGTTAGGTGCCTTGCTCAAGGGAACTACAGTAAAGTCTTGTCAGAACCTGTGACCTTCTGGCCCCAAGACAGGTTCCGTAACCCCAAGCCTGCAGCTGCCCTAAGGAACCTGACTTAAGACCAGGAGGTCCCCAGTTCCATCCACACAACAGACATATCACAACTGAACCTAACTACTAAGTGAATTAAAGTCATATTGCATAACCATACGGTATGATGTTGTATCACAAACATACATTCTGCATTCATAAAGTGAGATGTATTTGATACGACTATAAAATAGATTTACTGGAACCTGATCTAATGAATAAAAATGTAATAAAACATTGTTTAAATATATACATGTAAGGCCAGTGTACTTATATTTCCTCTGCCTTTCATTTCATTCAATGCTAATGAAGTTGCTAACAACATGTCACAACAAACTGAGCCGCCTGACACCGAGTGGAGATCCTGAGATCCTGAGATGTCTCGGATCACACGAAAACTACTGTGTAGTTATTTTGTATTGCATTCCGAAATACAAATTTCAGTTCATTACACAGCATGAACACTTGTACTCCAGATTCCTCTTGTGCCTAGGGAGGGGTGTGTGAAATGCCTTCTAAGTTTGGAGACATGTATTTGTATTAGGGACATGCCAGTAGAGAGCCAATCAAAAGATTCCTGACGGCAGCATGAACCAAAGCAAAGCTGATCCAGCTGCTCTTCTGCCAAGTTCATGCCATCTCCTGTTATACACTTGCACTCTGATGACCCTGGTGTGGAAATCTTTTTTTCCACACACACTCCTACATGTCTCGTCTTCGACCTGTGTGTATGTAGTAGTATATTCATCTTAATTTTTCTTTCCTTTACTTTGTCACCCATCTGTATGCATCTTATCATTGGTTCTTTCTGGAATTGTACTAGATGCGTGAATGCCATTCTTTATGATAGAGATGGAGAGCACATTTTGCTCTGGTAACTGTGAAGACAATAATATATCATTTACATTTTCCCATTCATCAAAGCATTCAGTGAGCCTTCGTGTCCTGCAAATGGGGGGCAGAATTCCTAGATTAATCCACTCCCATGTTCCTTGTGGGTTCCTAGAAGAACTCACTCCCATGAGGTTAAAGTTTTCTACGATAAAGATAATCCAGAAGAATTTTTTTGTTGATTTAGGAGTCTGGTGGACTAAACCAGAGACATGGTAAGGAAGGATAGGGCAGAGTTACCTAACCTTGTCAACTGTTATTGCTTTGTATGTAGTTACAGCTCTCTCCCCTTTCATTTAGATATAGTTCTGATCTTGTTAGCCCAGAATAACTGCCAGGGGTTTTATCAAGATGGCTGCCAAGTGGAGACTTATATATAAGAACTTTGACCACGCCAGAGAAATGCCTCCTATAGGAGTGCACCAGTTTTGTCATCCACATTCTACAAATGTATTCTAATGAATACTTTCTATGACCCTATGTATGTTTTAGAAAGCTAGAACCATTAGCCAATCTCTATCAGTCTCTGTTGTTACATCTCCTCTCTTCCTCTTTTCCCTCTGAACTTCTGACCTCCTCTCTAGTTCGGCCACCAAAAGGCCACAAGGCCGCTGGACGTCCTGTTTGGGCGGCTCTTCTCTGTGATTGACAGATGGTATGATCAGAGGGAGGAGTGAGTCTGCACCAGTCCCCCACTGAGAACAGGCTCCTGCTAGCAGTGTTTCAGCTCCTCCCCGAGCTAACGTTCCCTGCTGGGTGACTTTACCATTCCAAAAGGTGCATAGGCGCTTCATTTGCACCAACACAACAACAACAAACAAGACTTGTGAGTGATATGGGGGCCGCCTGTCATCGCCTGTTGCTATTGATTGGCACTTCAAAGCCAACATGCCCTTGTGACCCAGAGTTAACTGAGCTGCCTGCTACATAATGTGAAGAATGGGCATGTGTTCCATTACTAGTAAGCCATTTTGTTGTAATATTAAGTGATGCACATCTGTCGCTGAGAGGATGTACAAACATGACGTGCTCGCAAACAAACTAGGAGGATATAAACCAGGGTGCGAGGTGTGTGAAAAGAAATCAGCAGGGGAGACGAGAATGTGTGTTGGGAGTATGAGAGCAAATGAGTGGCTTGTTCCCTTTAGATCTGCTCAGATGTACCTCTTGAAGAGTGAAGAGTGAGTGGATCAGTGTGTGAAACTTCACCTCTGCTGACACTTCGTGCTCAGCCTCCAAGTCACCCACATCCCCTCCAGCTCATCTTTTTTCATCGGAGGCTATGGTTTCAGCTGTTGCCTTTCAACAGTCCGGGCTTGTATACTCCCAGGCAGCTTAGGGAAGACTAGATGAAGAGCTAAGAGACGCGACGAGACAAGGGCTGTCAAAGCATGACTTTGTACCACTGAGACAGCAGACGATAAGCAGGTTCTGAATTAATTATGCCACAGGCCTCGTCACAAAATGGCTGGTAGCTTAGGGCCTCTCAGTCTGCCTGAAAGTGCTGACAGAGATGTGCGTCTCTCTTGTTTTGCTATTCAGCGCTTCAAAGGTTATCATGGGGCTTGGAAAGCAGGAATCAGAGAAGCCAGTGGGATAAAATAGATTTGAGAGACTTTGATGAGCCAAGTGTATGCTGAAAGAGGCTTTCATAGAACGGTCTCGTCTCTGCTATCAGGCATCTTCTCGTTTTATCGCGTTTGAAGATTTGTCAAAAAACACAAACTCATTAAGCAGCTTGCTAAATCTCAGAAGACGGATGTAAAGGCAAGGGTTTTCATAGATGATGTGTTTTCCTGCGTGCCTGTCTGTATTGCTTCCCCACTCCAGCAGGGGCTTGTACACCTGAGGCTTCAAAGACAAGGACAAGGCGAGAGAAACAGGAGATGAGAGGACAAAGCCAATAAGTGAGATGTCATCTTTAATGTCAGCCACAGAGCATTTTCCTCTCTATTTCATTCTTCTTCTGTGTTCTCATACCGGTACTGTAACATTACCCTAGCTGCCCCAGGCAACAGTATGTCAGTTGGTATTGGCAGGAGTGACAGTGAGGAAGAATCCCATCGGTCAGGCAGATGAACAAGAAGCATGGAGCGAGAGAGAGAGAGAGAGAGAGAGAGAGAGAGAAAGAGAGAGAGAGAGAGAATCACATCAGAGACTGCAGCTTGGCCAGGATTAGTCTTGACATGCTGTGTCCTGGGACTCCCTGCTCTAACCATCTCATTAGCCTCTATCTCAACACAAAACACTGCCCTCTGCTAAAGTGCCACTCTGTCTACTTTACTCAAAGCACAATCCATTTTCATTTGGATCGCCTCATGCTCCCCAATTGAATGGCTACACAACAAAGCAGCTATCAATTACTCGTGTAGTTTTGTTCTCGGTGCGCTGCTCAGTTCAAATCCAAACTGTCAGTAGGCCATTTCTGGAGCCCTGTATAAAACTAAAGAACTACTGACTGCATGAAAAAGTTGTACTCGAGCTGGCAGCTGCCACAAAATTATGGTTGACAGCCCACTTTGGTTTTGTAAAACTCCCAAATGTGCAAAGCCGCAAAATTGACTTCATCTGCAATATGTAGGCCTGTGTTGTTTTATATATTTCTGAGTACCAAAACGGAGACACAGAGAAAGAGACAGAGAGAAAGAGAACTACAAGAACTAAAATAAATACACATGCTTCTTTGGATCCTAGTGACAGATGTTTAAACACAGCTGATAAATGAGCCCCATTTCTTGTATTGGAAAGACCACGTATTTTACTCGAGCTTGTTTTGGCATATCAAATCTCCTGGCATGTTGATGCGCTGCCACCTGCTTACTTCCAAAGTAACCATTCATGTCAAAATGGTGTATTTTAGAACATGTGGCTCAGGAGGATTTGTACCGAATTACACTCTTTTCATCATGGAATGGATGATCCATGGCCGTAATTAAGTCAAGGTAATTTACTGTAAGTACAACAAGAAATGTAAGATCTTTTCTATGTACTTTTTCCCTCTTCACTATGTGCCTGAATATAAAAATCCCACTGTCTGATCTTACCCAGAAAAAGGATAGATTTCCTTTTGAGTCCGGTCCCTCTTAAGGTTTTCTTCCTTATTACATCTCAGGAAGGTTTTTTCTTTTGACACTGCCAACTCTGGTTGCTCATTAGGGATTTAGATCTAATGAGATTTCAGAGTTCAACTAACTAAGTTGAACCATATAGCTGCCTCTGATTTGTGAACACTTGCTGACTTCCAAATGTCTTGCTATGCACAATGTTAGCCACCATAAGAACATGTCTGACCAGATATTTTTTTAGATTTGGACCATTTTCACACAAAACAATGACACTAACATTGTCGTTCCATGTTAGTGTTAGTCATGCAAGTATGGGTCTGTGAGGCACTAAAGCATTGCAGTTGTTTTTTAAAGCACTACATACACATTACATGGTGGTGGCTGTGGCCTGAGGTAAGAGAACTGGTCTTGTTGCTCATTGGAACCCCCCATACCAACAAGGTATGCCTGAAGTATCCTTGGGCAAAGCAAAGAACCCCCAAACTGCTCCCCAAGTAACATGGATACGGGCTGCCCACCACTCCGGACAAGTGTGTTCACTGCCCCTAGTGTGTGTGTTCACTAGTGTGTCTGTTTAAATGATTAACTGTGTGCAATCACAGTAGGTCAGTCACTTCACTTTCACTTTTTCTTACTCACCACTAGAAAAACCCACCTTGTCCACGTCCACGTAAGTATATACTTAGTCCACATAAGTATATACTTAGAAGCTAAAGGGCCTTTCACATCAGGCACAATAAATGAAAAAATAACAATAAATATATAGTTTTTGCAAATGTAAGCTATATATGTATATGTAGGTCGTACTAACTACAGAAATACAATTACAACAACAGTGGCAAACATATTGTCCGTAGGAACAGAATCAGAATCAGAATAATTTTATCACCATATATATTTACACATATTGATGTTTGGTCACAACACAATGATTTCAACATATATATCATAATACGTATCAAATTGTCCTAATAAAATTGCTGTTTGACATCATAACACTTTCATAACTGTTTTTTCTTTTCAAAAGCTTGTAAACTTTTTCAGTTTAACTCAAAATGAAAACCATTTCAAGTGAAGCCTTGTTCCAAATTCAAAAGCCAGGTTTCCAGACACTTCCTTTGGCATGCTTAGTGCTGCCTAAGGCTGGACATTTGCCTCATAATTTCCTTCTAATGATGAACATCACTCAAACAACCATTTGAATGGAAGCAGCCCATTTATGGAGGTACATATGAACCTCTGATACACCAATGCCTTCCGACATATAATGTTTCCTCGAGTTCTTTGTCCTTTTACAAGTCCCTGAGGATAAACTAAACTTCATGACTCTACTACTCTCTTTCTTTCTTTCTTTCTTTCTTTCACTCTTCTCATTCCTTCTGGCCGTGTAAGCTTCACATTTAATCAGAGTGAAGCCTAACCCTCAGTCTTTGATGGCTCATTTGACCACATGTGGCCCTGGGCTCTCTTTTTCCCCATGCCAGGTATAATAACTTCTTTAGCCCCAACTATTTCATAATTTTACTAGGGCATTTTTCACTGTCAGGGTCAGGGTTTGTAGACTCATAAACCTATTTGGAAGGTCACATGCTTTCATGATTCACTTGCACTCTACAACGTCAGTCTGGCACCCCTGCCTATACAAGCCCTTTTATCCTAATTCATAGACCAGTTTCTGATGGTCTGTGGGGCTATAACTACCTAATAAAGCACCATACGATGTTGGTTAGAAGCGTCTTTAATATGCAGACGTGTGAAATATTACCATGACTCAAGCTTAGCAACTCTTCAGCAGCAACCAGTTAATATTGTCAAGATGGCCAAGCACTGATTCATTTCAGTTGAATGTCAGTGCAACCACAATGTGTGTTCAGAGAAACAACATTATGAAAATCATAAACTTACAGAATACTCTGGGTTGTAGTATTTTTGCTCTTAAAATTCAGTAATAAATGACACATGACTGGAATATGCTGTAATAGGAATATATTTGACGGTGGAACTAGTGTGATGTCACTAACCAGAGCTGATATCTGATGGGAAACTTTAAAGATGAGCTTTAATTACATATGTTAGTAAAGATTTCCTAAGTAAAGAAAAGGTTACATATTATTAGATATGAGTTTTTATTATGAGCTCAATATATAACAAATAGATAGCTAGCTAGATAGACAGACAGATAGATAGATAGATAGATAGATAGATAGATAGATAGATAGATAGATAGATAGATAGATAGAT
>JAOVVF010000008.1:4035427-4055427 GCA_028565595.1 Duopalatinus emarginatus
GTATGAACTGTGAAAGCTGAGTGAAAAAGAGTGAAATGGCAACAGTGTGACGTGTTAAGTGCACAGAGACCCTCCAAGCCAGTGTGAGAACGCAAACACGGGGGTTTATTAATAAGGCAACAAAGTCAAAGACACAATCCAAATAGGCACAAGGTCAGGCTAGACGCTAACAGGATATCAAAGGCTAGGGTAGGATCAGAAACGAGAATACAAAACTGAAAACAGGTGAACACAATGAACATAATCAAGAACATAATACAAGTAGGAAAAACACAGCTAAAACTCTGGGGACTGAGAACAGGTGGGATCTGAACTACTTGGGCTGAACATGGCCATCTTGCCTGGTCCCCAGGGATTCTAGGAATCTGTGTTTTAACCTGAAGTCCTTACAAATATAAAAGACTCTTACTGTTGAGTGTGACCTAATCTCAAATGAAGAGAACATCTAGCGGACATATAGCATTGTGTCTAACTAGTGCACCTGTAGAGGGTAGGCAGTGTACTTACATGGCTAAACTGTATATCATATATAAATGCCCCATTTTTGTTTTTACTCCCATTTTTCATGATCTCAACTCAAAGATCTAAGACTTTTTTTTGTACACAAAAGGCTTTTCTTTCAAATATTGTTCATAATTGTTTCTAAATTTGGCTGGTCTCAGACGATCTTCGAGGTGAAGGTCCTGGGCTGGTGTGGTTACACATGGTCTGCGGTTCTGTGGCCAGTTGGATGTACTGCCAAATTCTCAGAAACGACTTCAGAGACAATGGGCAACAGCTCTGGTGGACATTTCTGCAAAACGTACGATATCGGCAAAGGAGAAGTGCTCACTAACACAGATTTAGACAAATTTGTGAACAATATTTGAAAGAAAAAAGCCTTTTGTATACATAGAAATAGTCTGTGTCTTTGAGTTCAGCTCTGAATGACACATATACATTTTATGATTTATTTCTTAATGGTTAGCTGCTATCAAAAACCGCTAAATTACAGCACAATATCTTGGCTGCAAACTTCTTCATATACTTTGTATACGGCCAAATCTGCACATTTTTGTGGCAGCACAGAATCTAGGTATATTTCTGTTTGGGAATAGAAGCATGAGTACATGTATTCCATTCACCAGTAAGGTATAAATGCCCCCAAATAAAACTTTCCCACCTCTCACTATAAGCCTGCTAATCATATACTGGGATCTGGGAGCCTGACCTCAGGCAGGAAAATCAAATGCTACATATTTTTGTAATGGTGGCATTTCACACTTGTACAAAGAGATTTACTGGTGAGCCTTATGAAAACACTGCGCTGTTGGGAACCCGCTTCAGGGTTTATAGCTCCAGGCCATCCGTGCTACTCTTGTTTTCACTGATCTCTCTTAAAATGGAAACACAGCCGGAGCAGGTTAGTCCGACCCATTTCACATTTTCTCTCTAGTGTGTTCAGGAGGCTACTAGGTCATTTCACCTCTGAAAAATAAGCTTGTACGGTGCTCATATTTCATATTCACCGCTCACTTCAGAGTGCAATTCTAAACAGGAACGCTGACCTTTAGAAGCAGTTTTTTCGTACCTTTCTCACCATTTTAAATTTCTCTCCAAGTGGCCCATATTTCAATACCAGGGCTTTATAACTTACTTTTAAAGTTCACTTTAATCAGCATTCTCTTTTTATTTTGAGCAGTTGAAAAATCAATATGAACTGCAACCGATATTTGTAAAAAAAAAAAAAAAATCAATTAGCTTTGATTTTTAAAGTCTCCTTAATATATGAGGTGTGACGAGTGTTGTGTCATGAGTAAATCCTGATGCTAACATTTCTCAGCTATTCTATTTTAATGCCATGACTTTACTTTGTGTAATCATGACTGGCTCACTAGTCATCCATATCCAGAAAGTTCATATAAAAGCCAAAGCACATCCACGTCCCTAGAGAAACATGCCTGCAGCAATTGACCATATTTATGTTTTCCATTATATTCAGAAAGATCCAAAGATCTGAGCTGATTTGGAATGCAGGAGGAAAGCCAGCACTAAGGGAACCATAAATCTCCGCTTTCAGCAGTTCATTTATGATATTTAGCCTGCACATATCATCATAACAACTTGAGACGTTCCGATAAAACCGGCCAGTGCCGTATCAAATCTGAGGGAAGGGAAATTTCTTAACACACTCAGCACTACCGAGTTTATTAACGCGCTCAGCACTTTGACAGAAAAGGCTGAAGTTATGGAGGCATTTAAGTGTGCGCACATGTGCTATGACTGCTGTCTGTTAGTCCTGACTTATTGCCCCTGACAGCTCACATTAATATATCAAATTAAAGTGACAGTGATGCTGACAGGCTCAATTTGACCTCTGTCAAAGCATGCACACATGTCCTCCTGGAGCTGTTTCTTTTCCCTTCATGCATACGCATACACACGCATGCACACGTGCATACATACCTACAGTCCTCGGAAAGACCACAGAGCTCGTGAATTAAACCCAGACCAAGGCTATGTCCTACTAAAAATAGACACAGCCGCTTTCTTATGGAGAAAATTCTAGCTCTGCTATGCATAGATATGAGCATGTGTACAGTATATAGACTCCGATTTAGGCACTGACCTTTTAGAGACACTGTATATTCTAGTACTTCGAAATTATACTGTTCTCTCTCTTTCTCTCCTTTCTTCTGAACTCCTGTGGTGTCAGTGACTGCTTGCTGAGGAAATGTGTATTGACGTCCAGGGGGTTTTGACTAACCTCTGAGGCCAAGAACACTAATACCAGATGGCAGTTTTTTCCACTTAGAAGCATGGAAATTCAGGCTACCACTACATCCCCTCTTACCTCTGATCCTCCATGTCTCTGGCCATCATTTGCCTCTGCCTCTACCAAGTGCATTTGTTCCACATCATTTCAGCTTGCCTCATTCTCCAGCCACTCATCCTACCGTCTGTTGAATATAAACTCGAACCAGGACAAAGACTCAAGGTTTCCAAAACCCATATATCTGCCAGCATGTTAATCCTGACAATCTTTACCTGCTGCAGAAGTGAGCTTTCCTTTTCTTTAACGGCCCTCTCTGCTATAATTTTAGAAAACAGCTCACTGATTTTGGAAAACTTTGCCTTGAAGAACAGGGTTTTTTATGATCCCTACAGTATGGACATGTCTACTATATGCCAGGAAGTCTCTTTCAAAGAGGGTAACAAAAAAGCAATACAATCCTCATCACACTGACTTTAGTCTAATCCTGTCTCATATGTCAGTTTGATGGATTGAGAATAGTTTTTGTGCACTCCTGTCCGCCGAGGTGATCGATGGCCGGTGAGCTATTCACCAAACCCACTTCTCACTGTGACCTGGGCCATCACATGCCATTTGTCAAATGAGACATTGGAGTTTGTTTGGGAGAGTGTGGGAGCAAAAATGGGTTCGGACAGGAATGAGTAGTGTAATTCAATCCGACCACAGCAGCGATGCCTTTGTTTACGAAGACAGAATCAGGAACGAGGCCCAACCCACAGAGGGGAAGTAATTTTACATTACAGACAGGACAAATCTATATCTGCGAGTTGAATTGTGGGTTTTTATAGCAACACAAACCATATATGAATCACTAAAATGGCACACCACCTATATAATACCAAAACCAGAGCAGACTGCATTTCATTTCCACAGGTATTCATAATCTTGCGTGTCATATTCTAGCAGCATGTGCACTGTGTTACCACATTAACTCATGACCATCTTTCCAGCCTCAACCCTTTTCCTTTGACATGCATCAATTTTGCAGTTCTCACTGCAATTAAAAGGGTAGTATTACTTCCTTCAATTGTACTCAGAACCTGAAAAAAAACAACCTCTGACCAAGAGTTTTGAAATGGAAAGGTTGCCTAACTCACAATTCCCAGATCCACATCCTTTATGCACTGAAGTGCCAGAAAAACTGGTATGAACTGTAAAAAAAAAAAACGGTAGTGGCTGGTGGTGGCTCCATAATGGTATGGGTTTGTTTAGCTGCAATTCGACAAGGCCCCTCATGCCATGTGCACCCCCATTCTGATGTGATTACCAGTTCATTCTCTGAATTTATTCTAATAGGTCTGGCCTCTTCCAACAGGACAATGTGCTGTCACACACATCTCGAGACACCAAATTATGGTTAGAGAAATATTCATCTGAGTTTGGGGTTTTGCCATTCACACATAAGTTGCCAGATCTCTACATTATCGAATACATCTGGGATGGCATGAAACACGCTGTGGAACACAGGAATGCTACATCTTGGAATACAACAGAACTGTGGACCGTTCTACGGGAAATATGGTGTTCACTGCCTACAGAATATTTTCGAAATTTCAGCAGTACTTCGCTCTCCTGGAGGATCTTTCAAATATTAGACTGGTTTGATGTCCCAGTGAAAATGGCAGCACACTTGATTACAGGCAGTAATCTTTGTAGTTTCAGAAGCAGTATATCTTATCTGTTACATACAGTTGTACAAAGAATTTATATAGATACAAAAGTCAACAACAGCAAACACATTATACAGTACAGTATGCTATATAATATAATTACCAAACTGTACATACTGTACTAGTAAAATAATTTACAGTGAACATCAAAAGCTCTAACATATAGTTATGTCAAATGCAAGTGTTAAGTGCGTATATTGCGCGTTGCATGAATTTTATGGCCTTGTGACCAGAAGGTCCTCAGTTCAATTCCTGCACCAGCAAGACATGACTGAAGTGCCTCTGAGCAAGGCACCTAATCCCTGTTTGCTCCAAGGGCACTGTAGATAGGGTTGCCCACCAGTCCAGGCAAAGTGTATTCATTGTCCCTAGTGTGCGTGTTTCAATGCATGGATTGGTTAAATGGGAAGGTCAAACTCCTCTGTGTGTACAAGGGAGTTACACTTGAGACTATATGTGTTGCAGACAGTAGTTAGCTGTGGGCCATGTTTAGTTTATATTTAAGCACTGACTGTGGATTATCTGATATCTGAGCTTAACAAAATATTGAGCTTGATCATTGATCAGACCGCTCACGTATCTTCCTTTTGGCAATCTTTGTATTGATCCCATCAGGAGGGTATAAATATGAGTGTGTTCAAACTTTGAAGCCTATTGGCGCAGTCAGCGAGTGGGCAAAAGTGAACATTCAGCTCCTGCTCACCCTGGCCCGTGTGGGTGTCAGCACCTCCTGGTCCCTGCTGTGAGGAAACACTTCACAGGATCTCCATCAAAAGCCAGGAGGAGAGGAGACATCAAAGCCTCCCCCTACACACACGGTTCACCCCAACAGCTTCCACACACGCTACAACAACCCCACGCCACCATCTGACAAGCGCCTCTGTAAACATCTCCTTCAGATCCTGCCAGCATGAGGGAGCCTCCCATTCAGCGCCATTGTACTTCTGCTTTGTTTATCAAAGTGCTGCCTGTGCGCCATCGAGCCACTGAGCTGTGGGTTTCTGAGATGAGTGGCTGAGAATTAGGAAGAAGGGCGGGCTGGGTGGAAGTTCCCCTCAATGTCCTCCGCCTCTGCACCCTTCTCCTTTTGTCATTCCCGCTTTTCTTTTTCTCCCTCTCTTGCTCTCATTTCATCTCATTCCTTTGGCTTTGCCTTTTGTGTGGATTATCTAAGAGGTTCATCTCAAGGATGCTAGAAATGAGCATGCACCAGTGTATGAGTGTGTGTACTTTTTAATTTCCTCCACTTTTCTCTGTTATGACTAGCATGCAAAGAGATAAGGTCTGTGTGTCATCCTTGCTGTATTTCCTGCCTTACCCAACGCAATATGTTCGACACAGTGGTGCAGCAGAAGTGCACGTGTTATTTTAAGCCATCTCTGCTGGAGTGGAGACATGCACATGAGCCACCCTTTTCCTACTGACCCAAGGTCAGTCATGGTGGATTACTCCCAGCAGGAGAGGTTTAAAAGCTCTGAACTTTGGGTTGCTCTATGTCTGCATGCAGCAGAGGGAGGACCTGGCAGTTTAGCAGTTCTTCCCTCTTCTCATCCCCCCACTTCAAAGCCACTTCACACTCAAGTGTTTCCTCACGCACACAATGGCTCCTTTCAAGGTGTTTTCAGGTTCAAAAAGCTCTACTTTTTGTTTTCCCGTCAGCTTCCCTTCCCACTCACGGGTCTTCACCTCTTTTGTCACGTCTTGTCATTTCCCAGGCAGGCTTGTGGATGAAAAGGGAGGCGGTGCATTATGGAGATGATAGCTCATTAAAATAGCTTTCACTTTACAATAGACGTTTTAAAAAAGAGCAAGGCATGGCATTGTCAGAAACTCAGGCAGTACCACTTTAATGACGAAGCACCAGCATATACCAGGTATGGACGGCCATGCTAATGTTTTATGTTAGCATAGTTGTATGAGTTACAGTCTGTAATTTCTTGAATCGTCCTCCATCACTTCCACCATTCTGACCCCGAAATACTATAAAACCTCAAATTAAGATGTGTTCTGGTGCAGTTGTGTTAAGGTGCGGTGACACTGGGCAACTTATTTTAATGCATGAGGAATAAACAAATGGGTTTAAGTAAATAAGAGCAGTGACAAATGCAGCACTATGTCTAGGGAAGTGGCAGTTTGTTACTTCTTCTGCAGTGGTCATTGGCAGTGCTTTTTCAGCAGATTACCCATCCCTTAGCTCATCGTTCTTTCCACAACCACCCAAGTTGTGCCACACACACTCCAAATCGGGTTATGCTTGTTGCCCAGGTAGCAAGCAAATCATGCAGAGACATACAAATGGACCTAAACCCAACGGCTTCCTATTCACTTGGTTTGCACCCTTGATGAGATATATAATGTAATAGAGCTATACACCCTACTTAGTGCCCTTGTGTACAGTGTAGATGTTTGATATCCATTTTATTCAGCCACAAATGGATGTTCTTTTTTGTTCTTTTTTATGATGTTGTCTGGATTATAGTACTGGCACACATAGCTGTGGGCTGTGAGGGCAGCCATTAGGTAAATCTCATAAAGTGTTAGATATTCCCAACAAGTGTTATAATGTATATGTGATAAATAAAGGCTTCTTCTTCTAATTTTTTCCATTGACAGACTAAAGTTAATGATGTTAAAACAATAAATGCACTGAAGCAGGATATGCATAGCCGTGGGTTCAGCCCTGGATTTGCTGCCGACCTATGCCAAGCCACACTGTTTGGTATAGAAGCTACAGGAAGTCGTGTGTTCAAATCCCAAAACTGCCAGGGAACCATTGTTGGGCCCTTGATCAAAACCCATAACCCCAAAATTGTTCAGTTAGATGTTTGTATTGGATGTCCTGTTGACGTTCCTTTGGATTAAATCAGGGCCAAGGTATCTCAGTGGTCAAGGGAAGATCAAGAGTTCAAATCCTGTGATTGGTAGACATTGAAGAGGTGTCAGTCTATAGCTGGAGGGCTATCAGTTCCACTGTTGTGTGCTACTACAGCTGGGTTCTTACTTTCTACAGAGCCACAGGTGACCACAAGGCTGACCCTGCACTTTCAAACTGTGCTCCCTTTAATGCCTTTGACAGAATGGCAGTGGGAGAAGAATACATCAGCCGAATGAAGATGAATGAATTTGATTGCATTTAGTATATATGGTTAAGTTGAATACGCCTAATAAAATGTTTGGACAAAAAATATCATATCACTGTTTGTAATCACATTAAAGCAATTAAAAAAGAATTAAGTAATTTTTTTTCTGTCGATCTGAGCATCACAATGGTTTTTAGCACAGCATTTTTTCCAGTATGCTATATAAAACCATAAAAGTTTGTCTGCAGAGCTATTGGAGGTCCAAACCAAGACAGAAGAGTCAGGTTTGCTTTTTAACTCTTTAATGCCCTATGTTATTATTCAGATATTCACCATGTTATTCAGTAACAACTACAGTGCAACTAATGGCAACTCTATAACTATCTGTAGCATGCTACATTTACTGTATACCGACTGTAATTGACAGTCAGATCACTGACGCTAGAGGAACAAAGCCCTGATATTGACACGAACTCAAAGCCAGTGAGTGGTGTTAAAAATGTAATAAAGGCGCTGTCGCCTGCAGCGTCCTCAGCACGGCAGCGTCATTATCGGGTCAAGGTACAGATTTTGACCCGCAGCCATCAGCAGGAGAGCCAGCTAATCCCCTGCCTTGGGCCAGCACAAAGAACAGCGGTGTCAGAGACAGCTAGGGCAGAGAAAGAGAGAGACATGAGAGCTTTTAGAAAAGGAGATGAGAGAATGACAAAGAAGGCTAGAGAAGTCTGAGATCCTGTCCCGGAGGGAGATACGAAAACGACAGTGATAATTATATCCACTTTAACCTCAGCCTGTCCTGTGCTGGCCCTGAGGCCTTGAGCTCCTTTTTCTTTCTTACTGTCTGGGACTGACTTTTATCTTCTGCGAGCTCTTTTGGATGTGGTAGTATTTGTAAGTGCTTATGTCCTCCTTGTTGTTACAAATATCTTGTAGCAGAAAAAAAACCCAAATGCTATTTTAGGAGAAACAGATGGTTGTGACAAAGGCTAGGATGTTTTGAGTGACTTTATGGGTGTTCCAGGATGTTTTAAGGTTGGTAGGCATGTGTGTGTGTGTGTGTGTGTGTGTGTGTGGGGGTGTGTGTGAGAGAGAGAGAGAGTGTGTTGTTTCCTTGAAGCTATGACCAACTGTGTACTGTAAACCTCCTAATGTGTTCAATAAGGCCAGGTGTCGAAAGCCACAGTTCAGTAATGTGTGTGTTCTCTACTCAGCGGTCAAGGTGCTCTAACTGACACCTCCATTCATTACCATCTCAGGGGAGGACAGAGAGCGAGAGAGAGTGCGCCGGAGAGAGCAATTGTAAACAGATGGCAGAGCAGTTCCTGAGAAGCTGTGAGACACACAAAAGCCTGACACATTAGTTATGCATTCGCCAAGCATTGTCTAAGTGAAGACAGACAGTCTGTGGGATTAACACACACAGATGAACGCAGGCTTGTCTGACAAGTAACATCCAGTATAAAACATCCATGTTATGTCAGCAGGCTTAGGTAGTTTGACTGACACTTCCGATTCGTGACTTTCCTGTATTGCTGTGAGAACGTGTTGTTCATCATATAACTTTCTGGACGCTGCCAAAGGCAAAGCATGTTAATATAAAGCTATTTGCTCATTCCTTCACCTTCAGTAAGCACCTAATGGCTAGGGTCATGGGGAGTCCGGAGTCTATTCCAGGAACAGCAGGTGAAGGGCAGGAATACACTCAGCTCAAGAGTATTTCTGTTATGTTAAAATACATAGACAATATGCTTCTCTGTTTATCTAGTATCAGACCCATACGCTATAGACTATCTGATATGTGTTGTATACTTTTCTTGCCACAGGCTTCAGGATCTTAAAGTATCTGGTCCATCTGATGCATTATATTCAGTTTTGGGTAGCTGTGGACTTGTGGTTAAAGAACCACTCTTGTAAGTTGAAGGTTGGCAGTTTGATCCCTGGTTCACTGACTGAAATGCCCCTGAGCAAGGCACCTAGCCCCCAGTTGCTCCCTGGGTGCCGTGGACAGGGTCGGCCATTGCTATGGGTAAGAGTGCTCAGTGCCCCTACTGTGTGTGTTCACTACTGTGTTTTGCTGTACGGATGTGTTCAGTACAGGAGGTTAAATTCCTCTGTGTGTGCAAGCACAATGGTCAATAAATGGTTCACTATCATCTGAAATTTACAAAATTTTGTTACATTGAACTGGATTGAAAGTGTCACAGTTTCCTGTCATTAAAAGTTATTTAATAGTTTTGTTTAAATAGGTTAGTAACAAATAAACATTAAATAAACTGGCACTTCCAGATTCCAGTGAGTGTATATTGGGAAACATGGTTGCCAGTTCCAAAGATAATAGTGTTTATTAATAATAATAATAATAATAATAATAATAATAATAATAATTTAATAAACTGAAATCGATATTATGTTTGATGCCCCCCTTTTGCTCTGGATCATCTAAATTTATGTATTGCTCATGTAATCAGGAAAGGCGTTATCCAGGAAAAGCCATATTCACTGGAATTCAATGGAATTTACATGTGCAGTTTCCAGGATGGTATTTTAATAACACTGGAAATGATGGGAAATACTGAATAAAAACAAAAACGAAAACTTTTTTTTTAAACATGCAAATATTCTTTAGACAAAATGTATGCAAAATAATTCTGTTGTAATATCAAAGGTATTTATATAGAATATAGATTGCTAAGACCTAAGTGGACCTGAGTCTAATTATATCAGACCTGACTTTTAAATCAATGAAACTGTAGCTTATTACAAGTATAAATGACATTTTTAAATATGCTGAGCTGGTTTTACGGGATCCCAGTTTCAGGTTTTTAGGTTGAATCTGTATGTTGGCTAAAAACCAATAAATTAATGTTTTTCAAAATGTGCAGACCAGCATTGGTGGACCTACACAAACCTCACAACAAGTAAAATGCTTTACAGTGTACATGAACGAAACCAGAACTGAGCCTGAGCCTGAGCTTGACCTCATCTATAAGAGTCATTTGTGTTGTGTCAGCGTGTTTTGGGGTGCAGCGAGTGGCATTTTGGGCACAGAAGTGTTGATGTAAGCAGAGCGTTGTGTTTACTGTGTCCTCACCTCTGGCCTGCTTTAATGACTCTGAATTTAAGAATGCTTTAAATACATATCATTGCTGCAATTAAATCCCTTTCAAATCAGTTTTAATTAAAATAATTGTGTAATTAAAATAATCAGTTTAATCAAATCAAATTATATTAAATTGAAAGGGACGGGTTACTTGGAAGCGTGTTATGAAAGGAAGAGTTACTGAAATGCCTAGCAATCATTGGTTGACGTGATCCTGTGACTTTTAACAATATAATGTCACTCTGACAGTGTGCTCAGATGAAGGGTAAGAATGTCGGCTGTAAATCTTACTATCCCCTTTGTGCCGCCTTCTTTTTTTTTTTCCCTGTCCCCTATATCCAAACAGCAGAACAGCATGTCCTGACAACATTGTTCACACTCTGCACTACTTCCTCGGAGGGGTACAATGCAATCTGACTAAAACAAAACAGTCATGAAAGATGGCGTGTGGCAAGCAAAGGAAGGCGGAAGCCAAAAAAATAAATAAATTATTCAACAGAAATCCTCTCATCCTCTGAACCACCCAATATCATCATCTCCCTCGCTGCCAAATCGTTTACAACAAATCCGGTTTGATACGACATCACAGGGTTTGCAAAAGTGAAGATAATCCTTGACATTTTCATCACCCGCCCCCTTCTTTTATTTAGTCTGTACTAGGCTTGCTCACTCTCTGTTCGCAGCCACTGCGACTTGATAAGATCTACCAGACAACAGTGGATCACACATGAAAAACGACAAGCCCCGTCCCTGCCGAGCCACTGAGATATCAGATCCATCTTCCAGAGTGAAACCCGGGTGGCAGACACATTTTGAAGACCTTACTTGATTTGTTGATCTCTGTTGCTTTTAGCACGGGCGTCTTCTATTTTACTCCACAGCTACTCTGTCTGTTTGTCTGCCCATCTGTCTGTCTATCTGTCTGAATCAGGTAGAAATATTTAGCTCTTTCTGAATTCCTGCACACACAAATAAGTACACGAGTCACATGAAATTTACTCATGATGTTTTTAGACACTTTTTTCACATCTGGAACACCTGGATCTAGTCTTATATGATGTGGAATGCATGTGTTTGTGATTGTTTTATAATGGTATAACTAATATATAGTTATAAATAATAATATATAAACCTAGTGAGCTACCTAGTGAGCTACCTTGCTGCCCACTGCCTAACTAGGCAGCCTAAGTGGAGAGGACACGTAACTTTATTGAGATTATTGACATGCTCTAGTTAGACAGCTAGCATCTCCATCTGTGTACCAAAAACTGTTCAATCGTTCCTGACAAACTCAGTAGGTAGCATTTTGGGTCATCTAAGATTTAAGACAACCTTCTTCTCAAGAGCTCATATAGGATAGCAGAAATAAAATATATTATAATTTGAGCCAACAAGATATAATATAATAACATACAGTGATGTGCCAGAAAGACTTGTACACACAAGCCTATGCAAAATTCATAGGTAGCGTCCACCAGTGCATTTATAAGTGAGAAACATCTATGAAAGCTTCATAATGGTATGGGGTTTGTATAGCTGCCATTCCATATGGACCCCTGCTACGTATACAAATGTCCCAGACAGGTGAACACTACACGTGCCTCCTGTCTGACGAGCTACACCCATTCATATCCCACGTTCATTCCGATGGGTTTGGCCTCTTTCAGCAGGACAATGCGCCATCAGACATGTCTAGAGACACCAAATTAAGGTCCGAGAAACACTCATCTGAGTTTGGGGTTTTGCCATTCCCACTTAAGTTACCGGATCTCAGAAGTGCATTTACATTACATTTACATTTACGGTATTTGGCAGACGCTCTTATCCAGAGCGACTTACAAGGTTAATGGTATTACAGGTAGGCCAACGTAGTGTTAGGAGTCTTGCCCAGGGACCCTTATTGGTGTAGCACAGACTGGCTGACCAGTTTGGGAATCGAACCCAGGTCTCTCACATGGGAACCCAATGATGTTACTACTTAAATTACTGTACCACAGCAACCACACCAACCACCAATTGGTACCACACCAATTGCAGGAAATAAGGTGTCCATTGCCTACAGATTATTTCAGCAAGCTTGTGTAGCCCATGCCCCATCATATTTCTGCCGTCCTATGCTCCCACTGGGGATCTACCTGGTATGAGACTGGTGTACATTTCAGTGTAAATAATGGTTTGGCTTCATAGATGAAGACAAATAATAAAACTCTCTTTCAACTTCTACTAAGTCAATATTTGAATATCTTCTAAAGCAATAACCCTTTATGTAAAAGCCTGTCTGTTGTGAGTGAAAGAACCAGTAAGGTTTCTGTATGAACATGTGTGTAGTAATGGCTACTGTAACTCAAATTACTGCTCTTTAAAACCATGCTGAGTAGAAAGGCATCTCTGCATGCATACTGTAACTTGAGATGAATGGATGAAAACAGCCGAAAACTGGAATCTGCTACAATGAGCACAAGGGAGTACAGTTTGAAAAAATACAATGTTTTTTATTCCGATATTTGGCTGTCTAATTATGTTGAACCTCTGCCTACTGTAGCCCCAGATTCCTGTTCTTGGCTAAAAAAAGAGCATAACCTGATGTTGTTTTGTGGTAACTATTGTAAAAGGCTAAATAATTGTGACTAAGTTCGCACATTGAAACAAATGAAAGATGAGTATAAGAGGAACAATCCTTCCTAGGTCTCAGAGGAGGGAAAGGGGAGGACGGCCTGACAGAAAGAAATGGAGAATTTGTTTGGATTTGCAAGGCACTGTGATTTATGCCTGGCAACTTTGATCTCCTAAAAGGCTTGAAGATGTACACAACAATAAATCTTCATTGCCCTGGCTAAAATAAATGATGTGCTGGTGGCAGGATTCCAGAATAGATTTTAATTTTAATATCCACAGACACCCAGAGGCAGAGAGAAAGTGAAAGAATGAGCGGGAAAGAGAAGGAGGGTGCAAATGAGTAAATGCAGCAGAGGCATGCAAAGTAACCATATGCTTTTTAACAGTACAGCTACACCAATCCGACAGAAAACAAGGAAAGGAGACGAGGGCGGGATGTGATTATGTTGGTTGTGTAGTGATTTAAAAGCTGCTTAAAAGTGATTTAATCACAAAAAAAAGTGCAGGTTTGATCAAAACATAACAGGGAAAGAGATGAGATACTCTAATGTATGCATGAATGTACTGTTGGTATATGTGTATGTGTGTGTATCGTGTGTATGATGGTCATATCTGTAATCCTGTGCATTTCAGCACACTCGGCACACCAGCGTGACAGCCAAAGAAAAGCATTCTTTAATCAGCAAACAAATTTGCCCAGGCAAACACAACTTTAGCCTAACTATGTCCCCATCTGTTACTGCAGCAGTGCCTCATTCATCAACTTTGAGGGATGTGAGTGATCAAAGTGACAGCCATGACAAATGACTGCCATTAAAGTTTTCTTTTAGGCCTTGTGCTGTTCTAAAACAAACACCACACTCACATATCCAGACATCTTCGGCCGTGCATGTATGTGTGCATATACGTGTTTGTGTGCGGACGTGGACCATCAGGCTCGGCTGTTTTCTCTCCAAGCCTCTGCCTCTGGGCCGAGCTGTCAGTGAGGAATTCCCTCCAGCTGCCGGCCTGAAATGGATGGCCGTCACCCAGCCACGGTTTTGGTTTTAATAGCAGTAAGCACAAACACTATAAATTTACGGCCGCAAGAGAGAGTTTTTGAATAGACGCTGGACACGGCCAGCACTATAATTTGTCTCTCTCGCTGCATCCGCCCGTCTCTGTGCCGGGGCAGCTGGTTGTACTCAGCGGCGTGGGCTGACATGCTACTTTGAAAGTGCAATCACTGCATTTATACAGCGGGGAGGACTCATAAATGTGTCTTGTGGTGGAATATACAACGCCATATTTCACTCCCCTTTCTCTGTTTAAGCCAGGTGAGTTATGGCCGTTGAGATGTGGAGCCATTAAAGGTGATATGATGTATGCTCTGCCTTGTTCTGAGAGCCATTCGTCAAGCCCGACAATAACCAAAATGGCTCCTACTCCTGGCCCTGGCCCTTTTTCCAGGCTCGTTCTCCCGACCCATAGCTCAGCATGTCAGAGTTATTAATGACAGCTCGCCGTTATAACCTTCCGAAAGAAAATAACTCAGGAAAGCCTGGGTTCATCCACTGCCTGGCTTATATAACTTTATCCAAATCTAGGCCACAGTTCAGTCTATAAACACACATTCAGGTCCTTTATTGCATGAAGTTTTTATTTTATTTTAAACTTAACACGCAACATAGACCTAGCTCTTCACCTACACCGTAGCACGCCTAGGCAGACTGTAGGAGGAAAAACAGAGAACATCCAGAAATCGCATAATTAGAGCTAAGCACATGCATCTAAGAGAGTAATTTAGCATTTCAGCAAGGTTTGATCACATGCCAGGTCCTTTACAGGGTGGGACACATTCATTGGGGGAATGATTGTCCTAGTTCAGCAGAAGCTGAGGTCAATAGTGGAAATATTTCATAGGTGCTAGAGCAGCGTAGTGACTTTGAATAATGCTCAACATGACAAAGTAATGCTTGTTCAGGTGAAAAACGACTTCTGCCGCCTTTCTGGGCCAAGCATAATCACATTCTGGGAAGCGGCGTGTTGAAGGCATTTTCTAAAATATGGGGCTGGTTCATATTCATATATTCATCGGGAGGAAATTAATTAGGGCTCCGACAGTTCAATCTAACTTCTCAAGTACGCCGATGTGTCCTTATAAATGAGGCAGGCGATTTAAAGGGAACTTCTAGAGAAGGTTACAAATAATCTTTACCTTTTCACAGTATAACATTTACAAAGTGCCAGTGGGGTACTGTTTATTTTTCAGAAGACTCTACTGTCAGATTGGAAAATGATTTAGTGCATATAAAATATTGCTTTAATAGCAATTAATACACAGTATTTAAAGATTTAAAAGGCAGGAACATATGAGACTTTAAAGGTCCTTATGTTCCTAAAGGAAATCTACTTGGAGCTCTCTCTGGAAATCTTATTGTTTAAGACTATATACATTATATTAAAATTTCCCCAGTGGCACAACACAAAAAAAAACATTTGCCCTGTTGTTGGTAGATTGCAAGAGGTACAATTAGTACTAAAGTACCATTTCCATACTCTTAAATATTTTTACATATTTGATGTCATAGAATTCGTTAAACAGTTTGTTTGGCTTGATATTATGTGAATTTTGTAAAGCAAAAGTAGAAGGTTGCCAGTTGTATCCCCTGTACCAACAAGGCACAGCTGACATGGCCTTGAGGAAGAAACCTAACCCCCCCCAATTGCTACTCAGGCACCGTCAATAGGGTTGCCACCCACTTTGAGCAAGTGTGTTCACTGCCAAAAGTGTTTATGTTCACTCTTTCACTGCATGGAGGTGTCATATTCCTCTTGGTCTAAGCATAGTAGGTCAATCACTTTACTTTCACTTTTGTTTAATTTTATATAATAGAATCAAAGAATAAAGTATGACAGGGTGTGTTGCAGGAAAATAATCAGCAATAAGTGCCACCCTAAAGAGGATTATTCTCCAAAAAACAAAATAGTTAATTACTAAATAGTAAAATACCAAATAGTTTTTTTATCTTGTAGGAAAAAAAAGAAATTTGCCATTGCAATGTATACAATATATAATTATTTAATTAACAAAACATCAAACGCTAGTAAAAAAAAATCTCTTGAAAATCATTTGCATATATTAGGGTATAAATACATAATTTTAAGTAAATTTAAGTAAAGTAATATTTAAGTAAAGTAATATTTTATTCATGTCAATCCAACAGTTTTTTTTTCACTGTACAAAAATCTTTTTAGCTACATTTAATGCTGTAGAATATTTCCAAGGCAAAGTTAGCTCCTCTTCAAATATCCTATAGCGGCTAAAACATCCGTTCCCTCACCAGCCTCTCTTTTGTCCTCTCTTGACAAAAAGACTGCAATTTGCATGTTACTAAGAAGTACAAAGTCTTTTTCACCTGGCAGAAAATGCATTGTTACAAAGCAGTGGAAACTACTTCCCTAAATGTTATATGTGGACCTTTACCATGTTAATGATTGTCCATTCTGCTTTGTTAAATAACATGTTTTATTGCATTTATTAACCTTAGATTATTGGGAAGTGACTGTAAATACATCCATGTGAATAAACTGATGTTTTAGTGTTATACCATTAATATTTGTAGCTATTGTTTGTTATGGAAAGTAATTCATAGTTTCTAAAATAAGTACCAATTCCAGCCCAACTTCTAACTTCTAACCTTAATGTTCATGTGTTTTTATTATAATTTATTTACTAGTGGAGTATGAGTCGTAGTCCAGTTTTATTTAAGGATATAAACCCCTTAAAGCTTTTGTAGTGGTCTATCTGTGGGGAACTGTTAAGATCTACAGAGTAACCAACTCTGAGTCTTTCTTTATCAGTAAAGATACCAGTTAGACATGATTTAGCTACTAAACTGCTAAAAGTAACCTTGAATAACCTTCTTTTTCTCTTAAGAATTCATCTGTCCAAAACATGGTCTGCTTTTTCCATAGAGTGCAGCAGAAAACAATTTCTGATTCATTTCACCCATTCCACACTTGAGGAACTCCAGCCCAAGTTTTCCGTTATGCAATTTGCCAACCTGTAGTTGTCAGATGTCAAGTCTGAGATGAATTATGAAGGCGGAACCTCATAATAATGATTTTGTTTGATGTGACAGGCCTGATAAGAATTGATTTACTTACACAATCATGGACTTTTAATTGGAGGCCCGCAGCCGTCTTTACTTCAAAGCTCGTCAGCTAGCACCCGCCCTTCTCACTCATGTGCTAACTGACAGGTCCTGAGTGTTGCAATCATTCCCTTCTCTCTCACAGTATCTATCCTGTCTTAGGTCAGGGAGCACCATAGGGAGGACATAAACCCTACTCTGAAATCAAGCTGCTGAGACTCAACATTGATTCACATAACACCTGTTGAAAGGCATTAGCCTTAACCCAGGCACTTTTTTTTTTTTTTTGGTTTTTTTTTTTTTTGCATGCTTTGCTGCTATAAAAGTAGACAGATGCACTCAAAGACAGACATCTCCGGGTCCAGTTTCCTAGTCTCTGTGCAGAGGTGCACTTGACAAACTGTCGGCAGAACCCATATGGCACGCTATGCGGAGGTTAAAATTGTGCTTAGTGCTAACAGATGGAGAGTGTGATGACACACTGACTGTGATGACACCCTACTCTCCACTACAGCATGTTCAAGACTCCAAATGGTGACGGAGGGGCTGCTACACACATGTATAAGTAATACTGAGACGATCCGTCCCTAAACAAGGCTTGTAGAACAACGAAATGTACACCTTTATGATGTGGCAGGAAAATATTGAAATAAAATGAGAAATGAGTCATCTGGTACAGTTGTGGAAAAATATAACATGATTATCTAAGGAATTGAATTCATATATCAAAAGAACCATATCTACCCCTTAAAATGAAAGAAATTGGAAAGGAATTATACACTAATGGTGGTCATGCTCTCCAGTCCAGAGGCTTTTATTGAATGGAAAAAGTCAATTCCGCATTTTAGTCTACACGTAGCAATCCAATATCTTAGAGAGATTTAGATTCCATTGCCAATGCGGCAAAAAAAAATGTGCCTATTAGAATGTATCTTCTTGTTCTTAGTGATTATGTAAGATATTACATAAATTTTCCTTTTCCTTTTTCCATCCATGGAAGTATACGACATTATATTCAATTTTAGATTCCCTTAATTCTCTATTGACTTATCCATTACAGCGGCTAATTTAGTGGGATTGATAAATGACAGGCACTGAATGAGCTTTAAGGGGATTGTGAAGGTCAAGTGAGTTTTATGGTCCTGCTCGGTATTAATGAGGGTTGCTAAATCAAAGACAGTTGGTCTTTTATTTCCCTGTGCCTTCAAGGCATCTGTGATGATGGATATCTATGCATCTGTCAACAACCACCGTGCACTGACAACGGAAAGGATCAACAGGGATTTATGCCTCCTGGCTGAGGTTGTTATGACGTACATCATGAGATCCGCAATGTTTAATAAGTGCCGTACTAGAACTCCAGATAATTGAACTTGTGACAAAAAGACAAATATACTGCTGGAAACTCTATGAAACGGTGTCAAATCATAAAATCTGGAACAGGTCCACCTTTGAGCGTGACTGGTCTGTTACATTCTGGGAGAGTTCACCGAGACAGAATTGGAAAGCACACGGCCACATCTGGCTTTGCTTTCCCTCAAAATCACGTAAGGATCAATAGTAATAGATTGTTCCAACACTGCCACCGCAGCGGCGGCTCAGAGAGAGTCAGAGACATTTGTTTCGTGCCCCAGGGTCCAGCAGTCGCCATCAATTTCCTTGTACCTTAACCGTTCCTAAAGAACTACTATGGATCCCTCGATCACTATAATGAGAACAGTGTTCCTACACCAGAGCACGACTGAGAGCTCGTATCAATCCAGATGATCGATGGTACATCAGCGTGATTTCACCTGCTAAGGCAATATGGAGTCATGATCCATATGGATTGCTATATAAAGACGTGTAAACATAGCTGGCCATCATAGAGTTCAACATATTTAAATCTTTTTTAAATAATTTTTATTAATGTTAACCTTACTTGTTTATTATGGGCAGCTTTTGGGGATGAGACACACTTTCATAAAATCCTATATTAATCCATCTGATAGATAGAAAAGTAGGCCTATGGACATAATATGGATATAATATATGACATATACATATACTCATATACATATATGTATATACATACATACATACACAATGTAATATGTATACATTTTTTCACATATACATTCAATTAATGTACAGTATAAATATGTATAATGGTTCAGTATACAGTCTACATCAAGATAGTCCATGGTGTACAAAGTGGGCAGTAGCTGTAGCATGGACTTCAGTGTAGTGTAGTGAATAGTAGCTTATGAGTGGAGTGAGCTCAGTAGGATGATGTCCACAGTCTGCTCACAGGCTTGTCATGTCTGCTCTGCTTCCAAATTGGAAATATTAAATATGTTCCATATTTAGGACTGTAGTGCAGAGATGTGGACATTCAGGGTTTCGTGTGACATCCTGGTGTCATGTGTGAAGGTCTTGAATCCAGTGAGCACCACACTAAACTGTCATCGGGTACGTGTGTAGATCTAAAGTTTCAAGATCACAGATTTATGGATGTATGCTGAACGTGTGTGCTGTTATATTTTGGGTAAATAGTCGGAAGGGACGACTGAGGAATCTATGAAATCTTTTGTTATATCTTGGTTCTTTTACATTTCCAGTCAA
>JAOVVF010000008.1:4061886-4073613 GCA_028565595.1 Duopalatinus emarginatus
TATATATATAGTAAAATAAGGAAAATTCTAATAATAGGAAATTATTATATATATTAGAATTTTACTTATTTTACTTTACATTATAATTATTTATAAATCTTAACATTAAAATCCTTTAAACGTTCCATTAAAATCCATTTCCAGTTTTAATCCATTAAAACGTTCACAAACATCATTACAAGTACAAGTAAATGTATTTTTACTCTCACTTGTCAGTCAGTGACAACTGCACTGCACACTGTGATAAAATCTAAAAATATATAGTATTTTCTTAATCCTTATTGCCAATCACTCAAAAAATGTTTGTTTTTTTCTCTATTTCTCTTCCAGCTGGATGCTAAGAAGAGTCCACTGGCCTTGTTGGCTCAGACATGTTCTCAGATAGGCAAACCAGATCCTCCGTCCTCGTCCAAACTTGCCTCTATAACGTCTAGTGGACTGGGTGAGAAAGAAGGCTCCTCGCGCACTTCTTCATCATCCCTGAAACTCGCAGAACAGCGGCCTTCGTCGGATGACAAGTCCAGTTTCAAGCCTTACTCCAAAACAGGCCCAGACAGCCAGAGGGATGGGAGTAGCAGCACCAGCAGTAACAAGCCTGGCTTTTGTCTTCCTGTGGGTGGAGGTAGTGGTGGCAGCAGCACACCGAGCTGTCAGTCCCACCATGCTCGTACTGTTTCTCCAAGTTCCAGAGTGAGCTCGCCTTCACAGACTCAGGGACACAGACACGCTCTTTCACCCAGCGCCATGCGTTCCACTGGACATTCACAGACTGCAAATGGGGAAGCGAAAAACACAGAAGTGTCACACTCTGACAGCAGCAGCAGCAACCAGAAGAAGGAGGCAGAGTCGAGTAAGGCTGGTCTGGACAGTCCTCGGCTGGCCAACTCAAGCCATGCCAGAGCAAGTGCCAACTCCAGTAGCTCAAGCTCTGAAGGCAGCCCCAGTAATGAGGGCAAATCGGACCCACAACCATCTCAGCCTGGAGGAATTGGGCCTGTTTCTATTTCTCCCTTCAAATCCAGTCATCCTGTCTTCCCCCTCCCATCATCCAGCATGGGCTACCACGGTTCTATAGTGGGCGCTTATGCTGGCTATCCTGGCCAGTTTGTTCCTGGCTTAGACCCAACCAAGTCCAGCCTTGGCGGTGCTGGCGTAGGGGTTGCAGGTAAACACCCCAGCTCGAGCCCACTGACTGGAGCATCTCCCCCTTCATTCATGCAGGGTTTGTGTCGGGACCCGTACTGTTTAAGCTACCCGAATGCACCTCACCTGGGTGGCAACTGTGGCACATGTGTTCACGACCACTCCTCTTCACTAAAATCCGGCTTCCCATTGGTTTACCCTCCTCATCCTCCATTGCACTCACTTCACCAGAGCTCATTGTCTTCCAGCATCACACCATCACTCTCTCATCCACTATACACGTACGGCTTCATGCTGCCCAATGAGCCTCTCCCACATGCATGCAACTGGGTGTCAGCCAGCGGGCCATGCGATAAGCGCTTTGCCACCTCCGAAGAGCTATTAGCCCACCTGCGCACACACACCTCGCTGCCAGGAGTAGATGGAAAGCTCCTGTCCACATACCCATCATCCTCCTCCTCTTGTCATCTCCATCTGCCTCCCCAGAGCAGTCCAGCTTCTCTTCCCGCTTCTTTCTCATTGAGGGCACCTCCGAGTTTGGGCTTGGCTCGATACCATCCCTACAGTAAAATGCCGCTGCCAACAGCACCAACACTGCCCATGCACTCTTTACCAAGCACCGCACCCTATTACTCCCACTACGCCCTCTACAGTCAGAGACTGGGATCTGCCTCAGCCCTTGGCTACCAGTGAAACGGACTCACTTGCTTCAGAAATCGAGAGTCAGAACAAGCAGCGCACTTGCATGATGACTGCTAAGACATCCTGCTTGGGATTGTCTCCAGTTTCCCAATGATGTTAAAAAGGGATGTGAATGGAACGGAAAAGGTGGACAAAAAAGGAATCCATGGACTTCCTGATGGCTAAAATTCTGCGTGTTCCAGCGTGCATGCAAGCTTGAGACTGTGTGAGACTGAAGCGCCAATGCGGTTTTCAAAACAGAATTGTATTTATTTTTTAATAAGCGCTTGGCTTTATCCAATTTATAGTCCAAAACAGATTTCTTTCACACACGCTGAATTCATTTCACTCTTAATTTAACTGTTCTTCTCGGCCCATTATTCGTACACACTATGCTGCAAATCTTAAGCTTCAGACATTTCTTTTCATAAATCTGTCCTGTCTGACTCTGTTTATTGTGTCTGTGCGGTATGAATGTGCATGTCGAAGTCCTTCTAGCCTTTCTAAATGCTTATTTTTTATTTTTAACAGCTTACAAATAAATGACTTAAAGAGCTGTAATATTTTTTGTAAAGTGTTGAAAATTACTAGGCTGGTTAAGGTGCCGCTTCAATGAAAACACAAAAAAGGAAAAATAGCGATGGCAGAGCTGTCCAACTTTGGAGTTATAATTTTGTTAAATAAATGAAATTATTATATTTAAACTCCACGCCTTTGTATTTTTTCATCCTTTCTTTTGTTATATTAATCCTATCTGGGACTAATGTTGTCTGCTATGCAGTTACTATTCGCTATTGTGTATTTTCACAAATAATATTTTGTGTCTAGGACTGAAGTATTGAAAACAAGTCTTTTTCCTTTTAGCATTACTAGGAACTGAAGTGAAATCTTATCAGCAACATTGTAGATTGCTCTGGGCCTATCTTTATACAGCAGGTCTCTGGAGACCACATCAGGAATTGCGATATCTATCAACATACCCGAGCGTTTTTTTTTTTTCTTTGCCCTGAATTATCTAGTTCTGTCTCATGTCACGACACACTGATCGAGCGGTGCAGTTAGAACCAGCGTAGAAGCCTTGAATTGGCTTCGGGTAATTAGGTTTATGTATACGATTATTAAAGGACTGATTAAACACAAATTTCATTTCGAGATTTAAACTAATCAAGTTAACTGCCCGTTATCAGTCTTAAGCTCTTTTTCTGTAACAATAGTTACAGGTCTATAATTAACATGTCACTTGTCTGCTACACCCTATGCATGTGTATTTGGCTACACAGTTATGAATATAGAACACCGCCTTACTGCAGGCTGTGCGACTGATTTCTGTCTGCTGGGAGTGTGTCATCAAAATATTTAGGTGTGGTAGTGTTGTTCACCTTTACGTGCGTTTGTAATTATGACCGAGAATATTGTGTTCCTTCCTCTGTTATCTTTTTGCCCACTGCCAAGGTTTTTTGTCATTTAGTGTGACAGCAGATGAACTGACATATGTGCAGCTGAGTTATAGTTATGCAAACATTTGCCTTAAAGGTTATTGTTCTCACTGTGCTGTTGCAGTCTCTGCTCTTACATGTTATTTTTCGCTCCCTATTCTTCCACGTGTGTAGTAATTAATCCTCCAGGAGTGTCAGGCCACGGACATTTCAATTACATTTAATTACACTGAGTCATTTTCGCTACTATGAATCACGCTTTTGTAATTAACAGATTAACTTTGTGGTGTAAGCCGCCTATATTCCCTAAGGGAAGCCGCCTGGCCTTTCAGGTTCCAAAAATGAACTGTTTCTGCCCAGGCATGTTTGTGTGTTCTAGCTCCTTTTTTTCATTACCCGAAAAATAATCTTCGCTTTTAACTGCCAGCACGGGTCAGGTGTGGTGTGCAGCCTGATATTGTGGAGGATGGTAAGGGTAAAATGGGAAATGATGGTGGTGTCTGAGTCTTCCACTGGGCAGATGATAGATGAGGGTTAGTGATTAATGATAACTAAGCTTAGAGTGACCCTTCCATCACCCAGCAAGGCATTTCTTAGGCTCAGCAGAGATCTAAGTAAAGATTCTTGTTGGTTTGACTGGCCACAGGTCTTGGTATTGTCACTGATAAGAAGAGTAAAGGCTCATGCTGGCAGTTTGAGTGGCAAGTATTTTATTGCACAGCCTTGTAAAGAACCACAACAGGGCCTGTCAGGTATGTATCAGTATCTATATCATCACTCACACATACTGGCAGCTAGCTTGCATGGCTACAGTGCCTGAGCGAGCCCCTTGAGGCACAGAATATGGTTACATTTTTATCCAAACTGATCTGGGACCACTCTGGGAGGTGCTGCTTACTTAATGTAATCGTCTGCGAAGCTTCCAACACTGATCCTGCCTCGGAGAAAAGGCATCATGTCTCCATCGGTTCCAGCCAGGTAACTTGAGATGTCGCCTAAGCTCGTTTTTCCTAGACATTCTGCGAATCTCTATTTGTGATGCTGAGTGAAGGAACAGATCCACTTGGCTGGACATGAGTGGACATATTTGCCAGGCAAGCAGGTCACCTTACTTCCTATTCGCAGCAAGCGATCAGCCTGTCAAGGGAACAGATATCCTTCAGTGGCATATCCACTGTACCACACATATTACTATCATTTTCACTGTTATGGCTTTTATCCTTCTAATCTCCTGCGGCTTAGGTGCATGTCACTCCTTCCAGGCTTTCATTTAGGTAATAGTGAACTCTCAGAACAAATCTGAGCTAACATGACATGCCCATTGATGACTGTCTGTCCTAAATGAATAAAAGGTGTGGTAGATGAAATTTCCAGAGCAGAGGTCTGCTCTCAAGGGAGAGATGAATGGTGGCGCCGTTTTCCATTTTGCTGTAGCTCGTCCATCACATTGTCATCTGATCCATCTTCCCTTTCTTCCTCTTTCGCTTCTCATCAATCACTCTGTCCATCTCTCTCTCCTCCCCAGCTCCCAGCCATGGCAGGAATCAACACCCACACTCTATTTCTGTCATCCCTGCTGCTCATACTGAGTAGATATATCACTGTGGGCCCAAGGCGGAGACACAAGATGGAATACTTTGTCTCTGTGGAGCTTTACAGTGTTATTAGTTACTGGTAAAAGCCCTGAATGGACACACAGAGATGGGCTAAACTCATAAACACAGAATCAAGAGGTTGCTATACACTTATTGGTTATGAGCCCTTCGCCCATGATGAGGGTAAACTGGGAAATGATGGTGGTGCCTGTGGGTAGAAGACTGACAAGGACTAGTGATTAATGATGACTGAGTTTGGAGTCACTGTTTCATTAGCCTGCAACTGTTTGTCATTTCTTAGACACAACACTCATCACATTTGGACACAGCCCTCAACCCTCATTTGATCCTTCCACATCCCGATGAGGATTTCACAATATCTGGAAGCCTAGTGGTAGCAAAACTTTACGGAAGAGCAGATTGAGGTCCATGTGCGTGTTATGACATTTACTTCATGCCCTCATTAAAACTCTGATCAAACGTATCCTTTACAACCCTCCAAGTCTAGAACTGTATATTCTCAGTGACCTGCGCTAATGCCACTATAAATTAACCTGCCTTGTACATGTCAGCGTAAAAAGCCAGCTCTTTCCACAGGTCTCCGATTCCCCCCGCTGGTCGTCTTCTGACACGCAACAAAACATACAGACTAGGCCTCGACGGCCTTACGAAAGGGCAATGGCAATTATGGCCAACCACTAATATGCACAGCCCCAGCTGGTTTAGATCTGCCTGCACTCGGAGGGAACGCCGCTGACTTGTCAGCTCGTATGCGTCACGCGCAAGACTTTCGAGGAGAAACGTGCTTTGGCAGCATCATGGCTAACCGACGGGGCCTTGATTCGTCTCACAGTCTCGTTCAAACATTCCTCACGGTATATTCAGCCCCCTTTCATGGACATAACTGAGCCCAGATGCTTGTGCTGACCCGAATCAGAGCCGCTCCCTCTGGTTTGGAGGCTGGTCTTCAATCAAACTTTTCACAGCACGTAGGCTTGTGTTTTTGTAGGAAGTATGAGCATTGATTTCATTGTATTTTTCCTGACTGATGAGTGACTGCATTAGTGACAAAGCAGTGAGGAAGACCAGTTATACCAGCTGACAACATGTGGGCATGTGTGAAATAATGAAATAATAAAAGAATCACTTGAATATGGATTGCGGTTGGTTGCTGGTGAAATAATTAAGAAAACATAAGATAATACAGTTACAGTGTTGGTAACATTTTATATCTTTCAAAAACAATGAGTAATCAGTGGTTTGCATATATCAACATTTACTTTGCTGTCAACTGTTATTAGCACACTGCACGGCCTCTCTCTCTCTCTCTCTCTCTCTCTCTCACTCACTCACTCACTCTTTCTCTCCCCCTTTCTCTGTAGCCTTTTGGTAAGAAAAGAGCTCCTTTCAGGGAAAAAAAAGAGGGCATGAGCAATGCAAAGAGAGGAAGCAGACGTGATTCTCCAAATACAGTCATTAAAGGGGAAATGTGTTTTTCAAACTGTCAAGATGATTAATGGCTGAGTGCGAAGCAGCACAAATGCTCTTGTTTAGTCTGACTGGCAGACACGATCCTGTCCATTGATTTATGGCAGGCCCTGTGTGTGTGGCACTGCTGTGGTTTGAACAGCAGGAAGGTGGGGTCTGAGCACACTGCGGTAAAATAACAGAATAGAACCAAGCCCGAGAGCAGAAAGAGAGAGAGAGAGAGAGAGAGAGAGAGAGAGAGAGAGAGAGAGAGAGGGGAAACTGCATTGTGTTTGCTTTTGCCCTTGGTGAAATTGCGGCCCATTAAACAAGAAAATATAAAATTGCTCTGTCAGTTCATGTGCCACAGTAAATCAGTTTCAGTATTAATTTAGTTAATGTCCATACATGCTTGCACAATTTAGTAGATATTCATCTTTTCTTTTAACATCTGTACGTGGTGACACGTTTCATCAGTTCATTCTGTATATCATTCATAAGGGAACAAACTTCATATTTTTTTATTTTTTTTCTCGTAATCAAAATGGATTAGCCGTTTAAAAGTAGCCAGCATTAATACGTGAATCCACAGTTAAAAATCATACATCACCACCTTTTTCTTCTCTCTCAGGTTGCTCCAGCCTTTTGACCTCATACTCTGCACAAATGAAGGTGTCTGATTCAATCAGCCTGTAGAAAAGCTTGCAGTAGAGGAGCTTGGTGCAGGCAGGGTGGGAAAAAAAACGACGAAGAAAAATAAATAGGAATTACGCTCACTTTTCATGTTGCAATTTGTCTTTTATTTTAAAACCCCAGCATTCTTTCCTGCCCTCCTGACTCTACTTGATCTATTAACATGCTCCGCAACATCCACAAGAATAATTATGGCTGTTAAGTTAAAGCGGTAAGACTTCATCAAACAACCACAGTGTTGTTTGTCTAATGTAAAGTCTCTCCTGTCAGAGATTTAATATACTCATGAAAGTTGAATATGATTTCAGATGAAAAAGAAAAAAAGCCTAACTTACTAATGGGAAACAGGGAAACCAAAACCTCCAAGCTATGTAAGGACACCAAACAGGAAGATTTATTCTTTGGAGAAGAGAAGCAGCCATATTTCACATGACAACTGAGGACCTACTGGGCTGAAATAGGCGTTTGAAATCCTCCCAGGACTCGCAGCCTATTTCTTATTTCTCAGTACCGCTTATAAGGACTTGCTCGAAAAACAAAGGACTCTAAAGCTTTGAGTTTAAAACCAATCCCCAGGGCCTGTAAATCTGGAAATCAAGCGAGAACCAGGCACGGGTCATCTGGAATAAGTTACATATAGAAGACAAGCGAAGAAATTAGGGAAGATAAATGGAAGGAGAAAAGGAAGGTCTGTGTTACTTTCTCAGAAATGCCCCAGAAATTTAGACTCCTATTTTTGTGTGCATAAAAAGCAGAATAAGTGTGATTTGACCTAATCACACAGTGGATGGATGGCCGACTGGATGGATGGTGTCAGAGATTGAACAGACAGCTGATGCAAAGGGATGGATGACTGAAAGAATGGATGAATGGTCGTCAAAAGAATGAGCAAAAGAAGGAAAGCAGGAGCAACAGAAGCTTGTGGGATATGCACCTCCCGTGCCAGCAGTGTGGCCCAGCTGTATGCACAGGGGGGCTACAGCCCCTGCTTCAACATGTCAGAGGCCGTGATTAATGACCCGGAGGCCTTGCTCTTTCCCCCTTAACCTCCCCAGATACACCCACCTACATGCACCCACCTCAGCAGCCCCACTACACTACTCCCCATCAGCCTAATGCACATAGGCAGATTGACATGACATGAAAGCCCTTAGCACTCCTGGAAAAACACATACACACACAGAGAAAGTATTTATGGCCTCAAAGCCATCTAATATAATCAATCAAATAGCCATTTTACCAACATATAACAGAATATATGTATATAAAACATTTCACATGTTCAGTCCATAAGTTTCAACTTTAAATCCTCATTCCCAAATGAATAAAAATCTATCCTGATCCTAAAAAAAGGAAACTGCTAGCCCTTTGATGACTTGTTTTAGGTAGGCCTGTATGTGCAACGTGTGTGTGTGTGTGTGTGTGTGTGTGTGTGTGTGTGTGTGTGTGCATGTGTGTGTTTGCTCCTGCTTCAGATGTGCTGAGCGAGAGGAACGAGAAAAGGCGCCTGCATGTGCGCTAGTTCCCAGCCTGTCAGAGGGCTGTCGGCCTGTGATTTATGGCCACGAGACTCCAACCTGTCTTCACTGCCAGTTCAGTATTGTTACAACTGACAGCTAATGAGGCCAGACATGCTTTCAAGCCGAGCACTTAACAGAGCCTCAATCTCCTCCAGTCACGGGTCCATTATGTTCTCTCTCTTTCTCTCTGTGTCTGCTCACTGCTATCCTCGGAGGAGGCGACGCCACTGAATGCTGAAGCAAGGAGCAGCTCTGCATCATCGAGGATCCGATTCACTGAAGGAAGATAATAAGAGATGCTCAAAGCGCGAAGCTGTGAGCATCAGTAGACAAGATATTTTTAAGACAACATAAGGCATTTAAAAGATGCCAAACTCATCTATTTGTTCAAATAAAAGATGAAAAGTTGGACAATAACTTATCAGCTACCAAATATGGTCTACCGGTTTAACCAGCTCAGTGTTTGTTTTGGCGGCTGGTTGTTTGTCTGTAAAGAGCTGGATGTTTCAGCAGTGCAATTGCTTTGTGTTTCTGAAAGGAGCAAAGTAGGATTACACTCTGGGGTGATACGTCAGAACAGATTCCACTACTCATACATTATGACTGAATTTGCAGTGCTTGGCAAATGGCAGTCTGGAGTTTATTTTTGCTTTACCTTCATTTTTTCGTGTTGTACAACCCAGGTTATAAGTGTCACTTTTGTTATTCACACTTCAGGTCTCAATCAGTGAGAAAAAAATTCTCGTTTCAGGAAAAGTGTCACATTTCAGTTGGATTTGTGTGAATTTAGGTTTAATCCTAGGGTTAGGATATGGTCTTATTATTGAAACATCAGCCCATATGTTATATGAAAGTGTTCTGGGCTGCAAGGAGATTTTTTTTCATTCTTTCTCCCTCTCTTTCTCTATAATCACTATCAGAGGCACTGGCAACTCTCCCACCTTTAACCCTAGTTCCTTGTCAGCCATGATTAATGGCAGCTCCGCGCAGTGCAGCTTGCGTTGCCGCTTTCAGCATTGTTCCCTGGACACATAATGAACTCTGACAGGACTTTTCTTCTCCTCTTACTTTCCTTTTCTTTCACACTTTCACAGGCTTGTTTCTGAATGTATACCGGCAACAACGACACCTCAACCAGAGGCTCTGTGGGATTGAACAGTAATTAGGGCTGACAAAATTAATGTTATTAACAGATGCCTCTCAAATGTTTAATACCCATTTGGACATACTGTCAAAGTTGGATACATAAACATTATTCAGGTCATTTTGCAATTATTGATCCTCTTTCTACGAGACCCTATTTACACCCAATCTGTAAACCAATGTGGTCATATACTATACTATACTATACTGTACTATACTATATTACACTATATTATACTATAATATATCGTCCTCCTTTTTCAGTGAGTTGAAAGGCAGTTGTTTAAATGTCAGTACTGAATTTATGTCAAACACAGGGCCTGTTCATGGCTGAGGGGTGTGTTTGCCATACAGCACCACAATTTGATCTCTAGCACTCTCTGGTGGCTACCAAATGCTAGTGCAGCTGAAATTTGTCCTACAACCTTTATTTCTGTCCTCCTAGGTATGTATTAACTCAGATGGACTCCAGTGTTTAAGCACCAAAACCAACTCCTGGTTGTTAAAGATTTTCTAGCATATTCACACCACAGACATGGGCTCACCTCCCCATTTAACCCATCCGTGCAGTAAAACACACACACACACACACACACACACACACAAGGTGGTGGCCCTTTGAGTACAGTGTCTATAAAATGAATGACAGAAGGTGCACTGAAACACAAACAAGCTGAAACTACATCATCCAATAAAATGTTCTCAATATAGTTTGTCAACTACCACAACTTAATATATCGGCTTTTTATGCTCTATATATCTTTCAAGTCATTTGTACAGGGGCAGCTGTGACTCAAGGTTGGGGAACTGTGGCCTTGTGCCTGGAAGGTTGCCAGTTTGATCCCCTGTACCGACAAGATACTACTAAAGTACCCTTGAGCAAGGCACCGAACCCTGCAACTGCTTCCTGAGCACAGTGGATAGGGTTGTCCTTTGCTCCGGGGCAGGTGTGTTCACTACCCCCCTAGTGGATGTTCACAGTCAGCTTTCTCTAGCCTCTAGACAATGAAGTTTTACAACATACTATATGGCCGGATGCCAATATGTGGACCTTTACATAACATTTGTCACAAAGCTGGAGGTGTATGACTGTCTAGAATGTATTTATTCACTGTAACTAAGAGGCACAAACATGCTCTGGCATAGCAATGCCCTGTTGCTCAAATGGCCTGCACAGAGCCCTGACCTCAGTAAATAAACTGCCCGCCCGGTCTTTTTGCCCAACATCAGTGCCTGACCTCACTAATGCTCGCTATTGGCACAGCAAATTTTCAAAATCTTGTGGAAATCCTTCCCATAAGAGTGAAGGCTATTATAGCAGCAACTCCATATTAATGACAATGCCTTTTGAAATTGTATGTTCAACAAGCTCACATAGGTGTCTACATACTTTCAGCCATACAGTGTAGTTAGAACAGCAAACAAAACATGAACAAAAGCTTTAGCAAGCTACAAGTGACAAAGCATCTTTACTGCATATGTGCTCGATTTGTGGACACGTCCATGGAGCTTTGTGTAAAATATATCCAAGTGAATGTGTCCAGGCTGATCCCAAGGCAAATAGACAGACATTAAGTCAGCACTGGCTTCTTCAAAAGCCATTTGCAGGTTCATTAACACATATTCACACTTGAGCAGCCAGCCTTATTTCAAATGTTAACGTATTTAATGAAAAGGCATCACAACAGCATCTCCTTAACAGGTCCAACGTCTGATGATCATTCATTTATTCTGCTGGTAAATGTGTTTTAAATGTTAACGTAAATCAGCCCCCTTAATGAAACTGTGCAGAATGATAATGTTTTTATACTATAAAATAACCAAGGTCATAAAATCTGAATAGCATCTGAATCCTAGGTGACTTTAGTAACTTGACTTGAGATATATATATATTGCTTTGTAAAGCAATCTTTGGAAATCTAAAATTTTTTGGTACTGAATCGATAATAAAGAATTTATAAAATTAATATATATGGAATGCTCTATTGTATTATTGGCAATGCAGAGGCATAGCTGTCCTTACTGTTGCTGCAGTTCACCTAGTGCTTA
>JAOVVF010000008.1:4077433-4090259 GCA_028565595.1 Duopalatinus emarginatus
TCAACATATCTAAACAATCTGTCCTCAAACATCAACATATCTAAACAATCTGTCCTCAAACATCAACATATCTAAACAATCTGTCCTCAAACATCAACATATCTAAACGATCTGTCCTCAAACATCAACATATCTAAACGATCTGTCCTCAAACATCAACATATCTAAACGGTCTGTCCTCAAACATCAACATATCTAAACGGTCTGTCCTCAAACATCAACATATCTAAACGGTCTGTCCTGAAACATCCAGGACAGATCACTATAATTCATTTTGGCAGATGTTGCTTGTTTGTTGGCTGAAGTGTTTGGCTCGTAAACACTGGCATCATTGCTATTTGGAGAGCTATGGTCCCAGTGCCATTATCATGTAATAATGGCATTCACTGAACATCTCTCTGCCATTACAGACTCAGAACTAAGTGTGGTATAATTCGACATATGGAATCCGATTTTTTTCAATGTGGTCATTTTATTTTAAAAAAAATTACTAAATTTACAGAAATGGTGCTATATCATGATATGTATCGTTATCCGGATATGAATGGACCTATATCGAGATATAAAATTTTGGTTATATCGCACAGCCCTACCATGATGTCAAAAACAAGATACAAGAACACAGAACATTTTCACCACATTCAGAAAAAACAGTAGTACTGTGCATGTGTGCTAAATACACTAAACACAATATTAAATCTGTCACTCTTTAAACAGGTATTTACTGATAATTTACACAAGCCAATAGCAAGACATATAATACTAACATTTTAATTACAGACTGGGGCAGTTTTTCAGGCCAGGAATCATGCTAGGAATCAGGCCACACTCATACTCATGGCTACCGCCCACTAATTACTTACCAGCATATATATATATATATATATACCTCTCAATTTACATTGTCCCGAAGCAGCTTTACAGTAATAAAGGAACTTGGTGTGGTGGTTGGTGTGGTACAGTGGTAACATCATTGGCTCCCATGTGAGAGACCTGGGTTCGATTCTGGGCAGCCAATCTGTACACCAATAAGGGTCCTTGGGCAAGACTCCTAACACTACATTGGCCTACCTGTAATACCAGTATCCTTGTAAGTCGCTCTGGATAAGAGTGTCTGCCAAATGCCGTAAATGTAAATGTAAAGGAACGGGATACAAGCCAGTGGTCGCAGTGCCAAGAAAAAAAACTTCCTGAGATGACAAGAGGAAGAAACCCTGAGAGGAATCAGACTCATAAGGAAACCCGTCCCCATTTGTGTGACACAGATGGTGCAATTATAAATTAAAGTTTAGTTATAGTCTGATCCATGGTTACTACATCTGTTCATTATGGTGTTCTATAGACTGTCCATGTTCATGTCGGGACATGAGATGATACAGGGTGGAGGGGTCCAAACAATGTATGCAATATATACTAAATGGCTTTGTTATATAAAACACCTAAATCAGATCCACACATTCGCGCTTGAAATGAATGAGCCATTACCTAATGACCATGAACTGATTATGGAAACTGTACTTATAAAGGTATGTATCTATATTTAGTGAATCTGGACTGAATGAAGAATTAAATGTGAATGTTTAATGATAATGTACAGCTAGTTGAGGCCATTCGGGCTGCAAACACATCCAAAGTTGACCTAAACTCATGAATAAGTTCTTACATGACCGACCTGTTGCTCCCGGCAGGTTCGGGCCTGATCAGTGCGGCGCGCGAAGCCGGACAGTTATGCGCGGGCTCTGCTCGAGCTGCCACGAGCTGGGTTTTATTATTCAGGTTTCCTTCTGACCTCTATTGGTCGGAGACGTAAAATTCACCTGGCTCTTAGGGGCGATTCTTATTAAAATGCGTTGAATTTCCTACGCTAAACATTCGCGGATGAAAACTGCGTGCCCGGATCTTCATTATGCACATTTGGTATGAGAAGAGAACCGGGGGGCCGGGGGCATCATTAACAAAAAGACCCGTAGCCAGGGCCTAGCTACACCTCTGGGCAGCAAGAGGGCGACATTTTCCCTGTTTCCTTTTCATTCTGCGTGTCTAATCCTAGATAAGACCTCCTTCCCAAACATCACCCCAGTGCATGTGTGTGTGTGTGTGTGTGTGTGTGAGAGAGAGAGAGAGTTTGTTTATTTGTGTAGCGGCTTTCTGGGGGAGGACAGATAGCTGGGCACTGTGAATGAGGAGTGTGTGAGAGTGTATGAGTGTGTGTGCAGTTACCCTGCGCCATGGTGCTGATGATCGAGCAGCCAGATCGGATTTTTAGCCCGCTATCTTCGCCCGAAGGAGGAAAAACCGGCCGGATCGACAAGAAAGAGCTGCGGATACATGCTAAGTGAGTCTGCTTGGGTTTATTTCACATCAGTAATACACATCAGAGGCATGTATTAGCCTGCTAAGCTAGCTGAGTGTAGAGGGAAAGTGAGATTAGTATTAAACAGATACTGACTGTCTGAGTTTACTACAGGACCAGATGTGCAGAGGGAGAGAGAGAAAGTCAGACAGGCTGCAGCTTGGCCTCAAGTCAGAGTGGTTTATTTGTTTATTTATGTATTTATCCAGGCATGTTCGGTCTGTAGACTAGTCTTAATCTCTCCAGTGTCTTGAATGCTTGTTGAAATTGTTCTGAAAAGCCCCTCCACCTCGTCCTGAGCTCTCTCTCTCCCTCTCTCTCTCTCTCTCTCTCTCTCTCTGTGCCATTTTGTTTCCCTTGCAAATGTGGACTCCCTCACTTGGTTTGCTTTACAGCTGCTTTCTTTATCAAATCAAACCTTCCCTCTAATTACAAGAGTGGAAAAGATTTGCGCAAGCCTACAGCCTGATCTTTATGGTGTAAATTAAATGTCCTGTTTTTGTCCCCTCATGTCTTTATAATGCTCTACTGGTGTCTTCTTATCCACAGCCCAGAAGCTGAAATTGTCGAGGAGAAGCTCAGGAAAACTGGAAGGTCTGCAGTCGACGTCCTGGTGCTTGCTGACACCGAGTTGGATCTGTCTGAGAGCAGGAGAAGGTCTCCTATCCTGAGGTGAGAAGACATAGTTTGGTGTACATGTTTTTCTTGGACGATGTGGATGGAGTGGTCCACATAGGTGTGTTTCCATGCCTCTAAGGTGTGCAAGCACTGTGGTCAATGAGTGGTTCGCTTTCTCTTGCTAGTACAATCCTAATACTAGCAGTAAGTACCCCATTTAGGCTCTTCATTGCTGTAACTTTGAGACACACGTAGGCTTGGGGTTAAGTAACCCGAATTTAAGCCTCGCAACTGACCTGACTGAGGTGACCTTGAGAAATGCGTCTATCCACCGGTTGCTCCCCAGGTGCTGCGGACAGGGACTGTGTGTTCACTAGTGTGTGTTTTTCACTGCACGGATGGGTTTAATGCGGAGGTCTATTCCACTACACAGTGGTCAAAAGACAAGTTCACTTCACTAACTTGTAAGGAAAGTCATTTTTATTGTCATCAAGGGTTGCTTCTGTAGGACGGTGGTGCAAAAGATAATACACAAAGACACTGGACAGTGAGTGCTAGGGTCTTGGATTTGGAGAACTGTATAGCGGTTTGATCAAGCCTGTCCAGAGCGAAATGTCTTGTGATAGGTAAAGTTTGCCTGTCAGCATTTTAAAGTTCAAGTGTTTGTTTACTGAACTGAAATGGTCAACAGGTCACATAGTTTGGCACAGAGAGTCTGGAGAACTGTAAGTGTGTCCTCTTTCTGGTTTGTCTTTCCCACAGCAATATGTTTGTAATAAGTTTTTTTTTTTTTTTTATACACAAGTGGTAGTGTAACAAAAAAAACCACCACTATAAAAGGCTAAAGGAAGTACAAGAGGAGTGAAACCAAGAATGTCTCTGTCATTAATAGACTTCAACACATCACACAAACCGTCAATAATGCTTTTTTTTTTAATAATAGAAATAAAACATCACATCTCGTATTATTTATAGCTTAACTTGCAACAAGCAAGGTCCTAAAATAGATGATTTCCTGTTGTTTCACATATTGCTATACACTGAACTGGTACACCAGTCTAATCATTGGTAGGTCCCTCACACAGATTTAGGACTGTGGAAATACACTGGGGCGTGGACTCCACAAGCTTGCGGAAATATTCTGTAAGCCGTACTCATAATATAGTAGGGTCCACAATTCTGAGATCTAGTGGCTGGTGGGAATAGCAAAACCCCAACCTCTGATGATTCCTCTAACCATAATTTGGCATCTCTAGACGTATTTTGTCCTGAGGCTAAACCCATCAGAATGTGTAATGTTTACCTGTTAGAGATGTACCAGGGGTCCCATGGAATGGGAGCTAAACAAACCCTATGCCATTATGGAGCCACTACCAACCTGTACCAGTCTCTACCAGTTTTCTTGCACTTCAGTATACATATAGACTAGCTGTAAAAATGAGTCGATTAGTATAATTCACACAGCAATGTATGTTTCAAAGAATTTCAGTCTAATTCTTATGTACAACACTGTGTGGTCTGGCAGCATCTATATGTGCAAAGAACAGGATGTTCAGTGTTTGTTCTGTTTCGTCTTACTGTAGTACGATTTTTTTTTTTTCTGAATAAATAAGTCACCCTGGATAATTTATTGCCATTAAAAACATTCTAACAGTACTTGGCATCCCGTTAGTGTGCAGTTATTTTTATTTAGTTTGGCAGGGTCAGGCATTCCTACAAGTCTAAGATTAGTAAACTTGGTCTATGTAAGTCTTAACTGGCTGTGACCGATAACTTGATACACAGAGTATCAGAGAAAATAAGCTGTTTGTCATTATGGTGTGCAATGTGTCTGCCTCCAGACATTTTTCCACCACCTGATACCTCTATTATACCATTATTTTGAGGGTAATTTGAGTAATTAACCATCATTTGAACCTGATATAAAGCTGAATAAAACATATCTGAAGTGCTGGTAGTCTTTCTGGATCGTCGTCCACGGCTCGCCTCATTCCACCTGGGCTTATGCCTGTTTGCGTCAGGGTTGTTTACAGACCTAACCGCTGTGCAAACACACAGTTATGGATCAGTGCACAAGCGTGTCTAGGGTTTTTTTGTTGTTTTCCAAGGACTTCTGAGGTTTCCATGGATCTCGAATAGCCGTAAATGAAGTTGGCTCTTATTCTGAAAAAGTTCTCGGTCATTCAGGTCCTGTTGAATGCCTCATAGTCTTGACAACTGGACTTGTGTTACATTTATAAAGAGGTTTCACTGTTTATTCGAGGGCCTTTACAAGTTGTGTTGAATTGTGGGAAAATCTCATGTATTTAAACGATTTCTGTGAGTTTGTGAAGCCTTTTGTGGCTTTAGTTGAAAAGGTGAGGCACGTTCATGCTGTGAGGAAAGTAAGATAAGAAGAAATGGCCTGGTAAATTCAAGTAAAGTTGACATGCTTAGGCTGAAAAATGTTGCTCATAGGAATGCTAAAAGGAAAGAAATCTGTTGAGAAAACAAACCTAAATATGTTTACAACTCCCAAGTAATTTACTGGGCGAGCATCTGAATCAAAAATTATAATTAATAGGTATGACCATTAACACCACCCTTGACTTTAATCTTATTTAACTGGAAGTCATTCTGCAAGTCACCTTATATGAATTTGCGGTCATCAGCTGATGTCTCACAACATTTATTAAAGCTTCTTCCTGAATATTTTTGGGAATATATTTTTCTTAAAATAAGCACGCTGTAAAAGCTGATATGGTGCCACAGCCACCATGTGACTGTCTCTAAATGTGGCACAGCGTTAAAACCAAGTAGGCCTTCATATTGCACAATCATTTTTGTTTCCAGGTTCTATTGGGGCTTTAAGTGTCAGAGTCAGGTCTATAGATTGTGCTAATCATGTAAAAGTTTGCTTACAGATTTGTTCTGTTTTTATTTCCTTTATCTTTAAAGGACTAAGCTGGCCGATCAACCGTCATTCAGTCCAACAGACTCGGAGACAAAATTAGAGAGGAAGAAAACACAGTATAGCCAGGTATGTACTGAAACATGGAACACACTTGGGACTCGCAAAGTGATTTATATTTATATATAAAAAAATGTTTACAGATTTATATTAATGTCCTTGTTTTGAAATGTCATCAACGGGGACTTAATGGATGCTCTGTATAATATAAGGTTAATATTAAACAGATGGTTACTTTTCTTGGTTTAAAAAGTTGTTATTAACAAAAAAAAGTATTCTTAATTTTATAAAAATTAAGAAACTAGTGCATTTTACCTTACCTATTATTATTATTATTATTATTACTTATTTTTCTGTTTTTCTTTAGTTCTCCAAAGCAAATGCACAGTATCATAAGCTCTTTAAGGAAATAAGCAACGATGAGGTCCTCAAACAAAGTAAGTCCATATTATATTCAAAGTTTACATAACTTGATTACTTTGACGCTCCATCAGGCTGTCTGACATGACTACAAACCTATCAGTACTGTATGTTGAAAGGAATTTCTTTACTCTCTTCTTATCTAATGCCTGTGTCTGTCCTTAGGTTATACTTGTGCTCTCCAGAAGGACATTCTTTATCAGGGAAAGCTTTTTGTCTCTGATAACTGGATTTGTTTCTATTCCAAAGTGTTTGGCCGAGATACCAAGGTACTTACTGAAATCGCAAGCTGATGCAGACGTGTCAGGCGTCCCAGGTAATTCAGTTAAGACCAAAGAAAAGGTTCATTAACATAACAATGTTTTTTTTTTATGTTGTCCCACAGATTGCTATCCCAGTCCTCTCCATCACCCTTATAAAGAAGACAAAAACAGCCCTTTTGGTGCCAAATGCACTGGTTATCACAACTACAACAGAAAGAGTAAGTGGATCTTTTGAGATCTTGATTTACATTAAATTAATTTACTTGTATTTGATTATGGGGCAAATGTGGGCTTGTGCTTAACCAGCCTTGTGACTGAAAGGTCGCTGGTTCAATCCCTACAACCGACAAGACGCGTCTAACCCATAATTGCTTTCTGGCTCACATCACTAGTGTGTTTTTCTGCATGGATTGGTTAAAAGCAGAGGTCAAAATCCTCTGTGTGCAAACACAGTAGGTCAGCAGTTCACTTTTCTTTCACTTGTATCTTGTTTAGCATCTGTTTGTGTCGTTCCTGTCCCGAGACACTACATACAAGTTCCTGTTGTCAGTCTGCCTTCATTTAGTAAGTGAATGTTTCTCTGCTATATACCAAAGCTGTGTTATAACATTGCGTATGTATGCCGCGAAATTAAATGCGACGCTGAGTTTTCTTTTCCATTTTAGGCAGAGAATGCTGGCAGCACCCCGATCACATCATCAGCTGAGAACAGCTTCGGAGGGGAGTGCCCTTCGTCACTTCCTCTGGTTAGTGTTGTTTTGCATATGGTTCCTTCATTTCCATCCTGCGAGTAGGCTTGTCATGCGACTCCAAGAACATCCCCCATGGTGTAAAGTCTCCATGGTGTAAAGGAAGCTGATATAGATTGGGGGTCATGTGTACATCTGCTTTCATGACATGTACATAAACAGTGTGTGCGTTTGTGTGTGTTTGTGTGCATACAGGACTTCTCAGCTGATTTCTCAGATCTTGACGGAGTAGTGCGTCAGAGGAGGCAGGACATGCTAGACAGTAGCAGTTCAGGCTCCCAGACGCCGGATTATGAAAAAATGTCTGGTGTGTATCTTTGGTTCACGCACAGTTTACACTTTGCACACACTCTACATTCCTTTTGGAGCAAACCTAAACTGTAGTCACTCTAAAATTAGCAGGAGTTATGCTTTATAATACAACATGTACACATTTCTAGTTAATACAACAGTAATAAGACTGATACTGTTAGAGGTGAAATTGTGCACATGATTGGATTTGATGAGAGCTTCAGTGGAATAGTATGTTGTAATTATTGATAAAACTGTGGACATGGTTAAATTTAGAAAAGCTTTACAGTTTAAAGAGATGCAGAAATTGATGGTTTAAAATAAAGGAATACACCAGTCAGCCATTGTAGTGAACAACACTGATTATCTTGCGTCATTGGCACCTGTCAAGGGCTGGGACGTACTCTGAAGTCCCAGAAACACGTACAGACAAGCCTATGCAAACGACGTAGCACCGCAAAACCTATGCACGTCATTGCTTGCGTCTGTCAGTGCTTATATAGTGGTGCAGTGGTAGACTTCTATGGATGCTCCATAATGATATGGGGTTTGTTTAGCTTGCATTCCATGGGACCCCGGTACATCTACAAGCTTCTCCTTTCTGACAAGTTACACCAGTGCGTGTCCTCCATTCATTCTGATGGGTTTGGCCTCTTTCAACAGGACAAAACTCATCTAGAGATGCCAATTTATGGTTAGAGGAACACTCATATGAATACCAAGTATTAGACTGGTGTACCTTCAGAGTCTATGCCTCAATGGGTCAGTGCTGTTAAGGCAGGTGGTTTTAATGTTATGGATGAGCAGTGAATATGGGATCAAGTGTGAAAACTCACAAGTAATTATAAACAACAGCTGATAACATTGCCTGGTAATAATAAACTATTAATGCGGAACAACGGACAATAAAGTTAGATCAGGTTACAAGCCAAACAGGTACTACTTTCCCCTGATTTTGCTCTTTGGAGCCAGTGATTACATCACTGTGTTCAGAAGCCGTCAACACAAAACAGGGTGTGACGATAAGACTGTAGGATGTCAGTGTTGCTTTTGAAGGATGTTTGTGGAAGATCAGGTTTATTAGTAAACACTTTATGCGGGAAGACACAATCACGTACAACAAAATACGAGGACAGGTTTTTCCGTGAAGCACAGCAGACGTCTGCTTATCTCATGCATGGTAATGCAGTTGCTTCCATCTGTCTTTGCTCTGTACAGTATACCAGCATGTTACACACATCTATAGCAGGATATCTTGAGCGTGCAGCACCACTTCTGGCATTAATGCCATTTCAGATTAGGGATTAAGATCTGTGACCATTTGTGAGCGCGGTTTGTGATTAGAAAGGTTGCCAGATCTGTGAAAAGCAAACCCACATTACTTTAAACTATCCAGGTACCAGATAAAAACTCAAGGATGTGTCAGGTAGCTTGACCTCTCAGATTTGTCAGTAAAATCTTTAATCCTTGCTACCAGGGACTGATTAAAATCCGCGTTTTCACTTTTCAACCTGGTGGCATGAGGTATGAGTGATTAGATCACAAGACAAAATTTAAATAAATAGCAAATATCCTGTACAAGACAGTATCCTGGCTTTATCAGTGTCCATATGTGGACATAATTAACAGATGACTTCTGTTTTTATTACTAAAGGTTCATTAATATTTCAATAGCAGAGGATTCACAGTGTTTTATCAAAGCTAATGAAACAGTGTTGACAGAAAAACTGGAACACCAGTCTAATACTTGGTAGCATACTTCTGTAGAACGGTCCACAACTCTGTTGTTTCTGTGTTCCACAGCACCTTGCTTGGTTATTCCAGATGTGTTCGATAACGTTGAGGTCTGGTGACATCTGGTGGGAATGGCAAAACCTTTAGTGTATATCCTTATTCTGTGTCCTGTGGCGCAGTTGTGGGTCAACAGTTAAGGCTTTGGGATATTGATCAGAAGGCTGGGGGTTCAAGCCCCAGCCCTATTAAGCTGTTAAATTTGGGCCTTTAACCAAGGTTCTTATCCCTTTCTCTGCTCCAGGGTCGCTGTATTATGGCTGAACTTGCACTTGGATATTTTCTTTTTACTTTATAAATCGTCTTCTCTTCCTGCCTCTAGAGTTTCCTGCCCTTGGTGAAAATTTCCTAGACGTGATGAAGAGTGGAGAGATGGCAGTCCATGCTGACATTCACCTGCAGACCACCAGCACAAAGCAACACAATGGTGTGTAAAGTACTCCAAACATAGCAGTGACTTTTTTTTCTTTTTTTTTTCATTTTAAACCAATTTTTTTAGGGCTTCTGTTAGGGGAAACAAAAATGAGTGTTTGCGATCCCACAAACTAGTTCCCAAGCCTGGTCAACTTTTTTAACTGGTGATTAAAAATGAACAATGTTTAGATATGCGTATGTATGCACATGTAAATGACCAAACAGGACTGAGCAGGTCAAACAACACGGTTTCCTCGTAGGCATTGTTTTTCAGTTCGCCGCGTATCTGTTTAATATTAGTGTGATATTTCAAGAACGAGAAGTTGAATACTGTAGGATTTTTACGACACTTGAATGGATTAGATTTTATCGTATGAACCTAAACAGGGTTAAACAAGGCCAGGTGTCCGAGATGGTTTTACTTCAGTAAATTCTTGTTTGAAGCCATTAAACAGTTCCATGGTTGTGTTGATGTCCTAGAAGTTCTTCTTGGTTATTTATTAAAGAATGTCATACTTTTAATATGTTTATATTTACACTGTTGTTATAGAGAGAATGCCAACAAAAGTAGTTCCTGTTACCTTTTGTTATAACAGCTGTACACAGCTGTTCCCTCACCCGCCTGCCTGAAGTTAATAGGAGAGAAATTGGATGTTGTGGAGAAACCACAAAGCTCTCCTATATTGGATACCGGAGCTTTCTTACAAAAAGGCTGAGAATTACAGACTTTTTTATAGTATCACAAATGGAGCGATTCAATTGGTGTAAAAAAAGAACATGAAACACTGACCCACTGTTCTCGCACACATTTGACTTGATTATTAGGATCGAACCAGGACGCTTCCAGTCACAAGGCTAGTTTCCTTAATTACAAGCCCATGGCTGTTTCAGGATAAAGTGAAGGATATTTTGGAACAAAAAACATAAAGATGCACTGAAGCAGCAAAAAAAACTAGCAAAATGCACAGGCTGGTGGTGGATTCATAATGGTGTAGCTGGCATTTCACACATCTAGAGACACCAAATTATGGTTAGAGAAACACTCATCTGGGTTTTGCCATTCTCACCTATGTTATTAAATAGATAGCACAGAAGTCCTGCACCTTGGAATACAGAATTGTGGACCGTTCTTCAGGAAGTATGGTGTTTATTGCCTACAGAATATTACAGCAATCTTGTGGAGTCCATGCCTGTGAGGGAAAATTTTGGTTTACCAATTTTTCTGGCATTTAAACCAGTGTTTACTTGTATTTGCCATGCAGCCGGAGTTATTATCAGAGCCGCTGTCATAGTAAATGAACACCTTCTGACGAGTCAGATTCAAGATTTTAACATCGCTGTGGTGTAACGTTCAATAAATCATCGCCAGTGTGACAACGGAAATTAGGACTCGTGGTATAAACACTGATGTTGAGTAGCAGTGACTGATTCCAGTTATACAAGTCGCTAACCGATCCTCCCATGCAGATATGTCAACAGTTCTCTGATGGTAGTGACTCAGGCTAAGGTTCAGTCACACAGGTTCGGCTGTAACCTATTGCTTTGTTAGATTCACATAACGTGCTGTAGGTAATGGGATTGAGTTTGTTTATTCTTTAAAAGGATAATGTGTGTCCATCCACAGGTCCAGTTAAGGCTGCAACTGGTGCCATCCAGCAGCAGAAGTTTCTCTATCCATTATCTCTCAACACTCTTCTACTCATCTATCTCTTTCTGTGAGTAATCATCGTACAGTAATATGACTGACCTGCTTGGCTGCTTTTGCGTGTCGAAACAAGTTTTGCTATTGTTTTATTGTCATAATCAAAACCGTTTGAACCATTGAACAAGGGTGTTTTTGTCTTGGCAGGGTGTGTGTTCTCGTCCTGTCTTCGTGTTACATGGCTTTCAAGATCCTGGCTCTCGAGCAGCGGCTGAATTCGCTGGGCTCATTTGGAGACTATTCACACGAGTAAGCGAATTGGTAATTTGGGATGTGTCTGTGTTTTGGTGACCCTCCTCCCACACGAAATTGCGTCTCGCAAAGTGTCAAAAATCTCACACAGTGTAATTCCAACCGGCAACAACAGGTTGTGTAAATCTACAGGCTGGTCTAGAAGGAAATCAGCAGCAGCCTCACCTCTTCACACTATCCTAAAAAGTTTGTTCAGCTAGCCTATTTATTAAATCAGTCATACCTGGTTGTCCATTACTTGCACATCATACTGCAAGTTCAAGCAAACATTCAAGACAATTCACGGAAAAGACCCAGCATGCTGCTTCTAAATATACTTTTGTTTTTTTTTCCATAACAATGTTTCTGTTTAAGGTGATCTGAATACAAATATACTATGATCTGTATAGTTCTGGATTGGTCCCAGTGCAGACTTCCTGTCATTGTTACTTTAATATACATACTACATATGAAACAGGTAATAATATGACATATAAATTATATATATTTTTTCATTCAGAAACACACTTTATCATCGATCTCAAGCAGTGGCCAGTGCAGAGATTTATGGCGAACTGTCCTCAAGCCTGTTCAAATTAGAAAAGGTGAGTGAACTGTTCACTTTAAGTCTAGGGTTGAGAAACAGTTGGGTTTGGTTTTTCTATTGAATCATTTACAGACTGAGTGGAACAACTGTAAGATGAACCTGTTTTTATTTCCTTTTCTATTTAATAATCCTCCTGTGAAATGCATGTCGGGTTTCACACACAGGTTATGGCATGGCTGAGTTGTGTGTGTTGAACAGAGAGAGACGAAATAGTGTTTCTGGAAGGAAAAGTCAAGGACATTACAATTAAATTTTCTTAATATAAGACAAACGTTTGCATGCGGATGTGTGTTCCAACCAAAACTCTAGTTATTTCTAACATGAAGTGACAGTTTAAGACTTGTGGTTGATATTTTATCTGAAAGGTTTGGCTGATTTCCAAGCTCATTATGTAAGGAATACAAACGCTGCTGTTATAGAAGAATAATTAACATTGG
>JAOVVF010000008.1:4127290-4148374 GCA_028565595.1 Duopalatinus emarginatus
CTGTGACAGACTGGTGTTTGTATGTGGTGTCCAGTGACAGACTGGTGTTTGTATGTGGTGTCCTGTGACAGACTGGTCTCTGTCCGGGTGTATTCCTGCCTTGCGCCCAGTGATTCTGGGTCGGCGCTGGACAAAAACCATGGCCCTGAATATCAAACTGACTTGTAGAGTCCATGCCCAGTGGGGGACCTACCAAGTTTTGGACTGGTGTACCAGTTTTTCTAGCACTTCAGTGTATATAAAAATGTGAGAACCTTTTTTAAAGTTATTTGTAACTCCTGTAAACCACACTAATAATCAGTACTGAATGACAGTGTGTGTGAAGTGTGTATTATCACTCATCTCTGTACCACGTGCTGTCAGTTCAGCATTATTGGTGCAGAACGGCTTTTCGGAGTCATTTGAATTTTTGTAGCCGCTCGGTTCAAAACGCTGGGACCTGTGATTGGTCCGCCTGGGCCACGTGACCGCCGCGTTCCCGATAAGCGGCCATATTATTCCACCCTATTCTTTCATTCGTTTGGAGCACAAAGTGAAGGTGTGAGCGTTTATTATTCGTTTTTAATGGTAGCTTTCAGGTGCTGTGATTTAGTTTAGGATGAGTTAATGTGTCTGCATTGTAATTGAGGATAATTTACACAGCTCTGGAGCCGTATCTTTGTGTCTTTTATAAATATAGTTAGCTATAAAACCGTATTTCTGATCGTTTACACGTTGTGGTGGAGGCTAGCGTGCCATTCACGGGGGAGATTTATATATTACAAACATAAAAACAAATATTTATCTTGTTTATTTATCCCCCTTTTTTTAGTTTACAATGGCGACCGCGACTTCCACCCCGGCCGGCCAGAGAATAAGCACCAGGTCGAGCACCGGCGCTGGCACTCCTCTGAGCCCCACGAGGATCTCCAGGCTGCAGGAAAAAGAGGAGCTGTGCAACCTCAACGACCGCCTGGCCACTTACATCGACAAAGTCCGGAGTCTCGAGTCCGAAAACAGCGTTCTTCACTTGCAGATCTCTGAAAAGGAAGAGGTGAGGAGCAGGGAGCTGACCGGCCTCAAGTCTCTGTATGAGAACGAGCTGGCGGACGCGCGGCGCTCTCTGGACGACACGGCTAAAGAACGGGCCAGGCTGCAGATCGAGCTGGGGAAACTCCGATCCGAGCATGAACAACTCCTTCAGAAGTGAGTAACCTTTTCTGAATCGCTTTGTGTATTTTTTATTTTTTTTTTTTTTACACCACGTTCACATGGTTTTCCTTTCTTTTACACTGAGAGATCGTGTTTCCTCCTGGTGCGACATTGTTTCAAAACGGCCCGCCATTTGTAACGTCAGGAATGGCCGTCTGGTCGGAACGGGAGTCTTGTGTTTAACGCAGGAGTGTGCTCCAGTGAACAGACTGACACTGTAGACTGGCATGGTGGTGTATTAAGAGGGGGCTCAGAGTGTGATTGAGGCACCAGTGATTTATTATATGCAGTGTGAATGCAGGTGTTATTGAGCACTTTCACACGTTTAGAGTGCATTGGTGAAGTTTGGACTTTTCCTAAGTGCCACACCTTTGCTGACTCTGGGGGAGGGTAAAAAAAAAAAACTGCCTAAGGAACATGGAAAACTTAGCACTGGAATATAAAGTTATTAAAACATGATTGTTTTTCCCCCTGAGGTCTAATTAACCTACTATAAAACTGTACTGTAAATTATAGCCATAATGTCTTCACCAGGAATCCCAGTTCATGGTGCATCAACTATATCTTGCTTTATATTTCTATTACACTGCTTAAATAAGGTAATAAGGATTTAAGTGCCATCAACTATCTCCAGGTGAGTTCACTTGCAATGCACCCCCGTTGTGTCTTATTTACTGTGATCACACACACACACACACACACACACACACCTGCTGGTATGTGCGTCCCCAGGCATGAGAACTGGTTTTGTCTGTTTTCTCTGCCTCCCCAAAAACAGGCGTGTGCAATGTTTATTTCAAACATAATTTTCTCAGTATATTTCAATCAGGGCGGTTTTTATTCTGTGGTCAAAGCAGACAAAACTGGAATGTTTTCCTTTATGTCTGTGTGTGTGTCTGGGATTGGTGTCTTCCTCTTCCTTTAAGTGGTCAATCATGGGTTAGTCAGTAGTAGGCATGGCTTATGGTAGTTGTAGTTAAAATGTTTCCTTGTGTAGGAAGTTCGTCCTGTCCCAGTCATTACACACCGGTGTCTTGCAAATTAGAGGGAGGTGAAGTATATTGGTGTTGACTGCTTGTTTCTGTCTGCTTTCTTTAAGTTTGAGTTCTTTGGAGTTCGGGTTTGTATTTACATGCATGCCGGTGGGGGTCATCAGTGATCTTTTCTTACCCTTAAACGAGATAGCAGTGAAATACCTTAGATCATTGATGACTGCTGTGGATGCACATCCTGTATTCAGAGTAATAAAGCTTTCTGGTCATTCTTGGTACCATTTTATGTTTAGGTACAAGTCCATTTATGAAAGTGGCTATTAAGCTATATATATATATAAAAAAAAAATATATATATATATTAATTGTAAGAATTGTCTACAATTATAATAATTCACCTAAATGTTTGGGTTATTCCATTGAAACTGCGGCCATTGCGTCAATGTTACCTGTGTGACGTTTCATCTAGGGTATAGTAAAGTCACACAGTTGGTAAACATATAGTATTTATTGAGTTGTCAAAGTTTCCACAGTTATTTAATATTCATTATTTTTGTGTCCTTGTTAAATGTGCATTGCCTCAGAACTCATAGCATGTCCTGTCCCACATGTTTGAGTGGCGATGTTATCATTTGACCCATATTCATCACTTCACATAGTAAAGTCAATGTAAGGATGACACTGTTCTTTAAAATTGTACTACTGAAGTTTGGGACCACAAATATACAATAAGTATTTGAGTTTAGAGGCAACAGATCACCCAACTAAAATAATCTTATAACATCCTGTTATAAGACCCATTTTAATTTCCTTTTTAAGTGCACATGTATCATGAAGAAACCAGCTACATGATGCAGAACTGAGTCCTGAAGCATGAGGGCACTACATCATTGCTTATGGTTATAAAGTAACCCATCAAGACAAACGCAGTCCTTTGCGTATTCAAATGGAAGTATGCACTCTGAAATCCATTTTGCATATTCAATCATATCTTGCACATAGAGAAAAGTAAACTGTGAAGTGGAGTTTTACTCTGTCCTTAAGGCCACACAACTTTTTTTTCCCCCCAACATTAAGAAACGCCATTCATTTAGCCAATCAGAATGCATTAACCTTATCCCAGAAATGTGATCCTGAATTGGAAGTAGGTGGAGGTCTCGTGCTTTGTCTGTCAGATGGTCTCATGATTTCTCTTGTTAATGGCTTTATTGGACACTCATGCTTTGAAGCCAGTTGGCTACCAAGCTGTAGTCTCTAATCAGCTGTTTGTCATTGGTAATTAGGGACTGTCCTACACGTTTAATGAATAGTGCAGAGAGCAGGGCCAGGTGCTGGGAATGAAGTCAGGTTACATGTACCTTCATATTTTTAAAAACCCTTAATCAGACACTTGATTTTTTTTGGTATTCTTATAGATAACTAGGACCCAAGTCAATATTTCATTAGCTCTTGAATCCTGAGTCATGTTTCTATTCAAGATTTGGTATCTTTGGATTGGATATCTATATGAAGACTTTGAGCCAATGTCTTCAATTTGTTGAAGCGTTTTCATTTCCCCATTATACAGCATGATGTTTTGTTATTTCTGGAACCAATAAATGTAACTATTTGAGCTAGTGAAGAAAAAATAATTTGAACACAATACAGATCATGCCATATATAACACAATTAAGTCTCTGCAATGGTGTTAAAAACCAAATCAATAAATAAATTTGAGCTAGCTTTTAAATTTACTTTGTTGATTTGTTCAGTTTTTTGGGGGGTTGCTGAAGTCCAAATACCTTCAACGGATCAATCATGTATAATTGCATTGTCCTTTACTGGGCTTCATGCTTAATGGCTAAATTGTATTATGTTATCCGGTTTCTAGTGGGCAAAGCATAACGTGTGTAACTTTTAACTGAGCGTTGTCTGTTTTGTTTATTTAATGATACTGTGAAGAATGCTTATCAAACTTGACAGAAAAAGTGGGTTGGTCAGTAGAAATAAAATGTTCAGTACACTCCCCAGTCTTGGAGTAATCTTTCATAAAGGGTGTGTTTGTAATCATCTCCTCCATTTTATAGCACCATTCTTTCCCCCATATTGTCATAAGTAGAGTATAAGAGCTAGGTCTGGATAAGTGTCTACAAAACTATTTTTATCAGGCATGGTCCAGGAAATTCCTATTGAATGGGGTCTTTGAAAGAATTCTGAAAATGAAAGCCATGCCTGCCAGTTTTAGAAATTCACTTTTCAGCCTGAGTAGGTGTATTGAGTGAATAGCATGAACTGGTATAAGAGTAAGTTGGTTGATTGACTGAAACAAAAAGCACCTTCTTACCATCTGTTGCTAAGAAAGTTAGACAGACTTCCTTTATTTGCAGCACTCGCATCTGCACATGTGCAACGTTCTACTTGGAAGGGGGGGGGGGGGTGTTGTAATTTGTAATGAGCATGGGTAATGGGTGGAGAGTTCTGTGTATCTGATTTCAGTATATATATATAAAAAAAAAACAAAGATGGACTAGTTTACATTAGCAGAGGTTTTCCATATGGTTTCATGAGCACAGACTTTTTTCCATTACGTCACTGAGCCATGAGTGACACGGCAGCTGTGAGATCATGTTTGCTATAGGTCTGTCGTCTAAGCCAGCTGTCCGTTTTCTGACGAGAAGTGTCCCTTTGTCCAGGTTGAACAGGGAGGATGCAGGGGGTGTTTGCTGGTGAGGCTGCTCCTAAAGACAGGTGAAGCTAGTGAATGTTGTTTTTAAAGAACTAAAAAAAAGTCATAAAAATCTTTGCTTTGCCTTTACATGGTGTAAAGGGTTTAAAATGAGAGACTCTTTGCTTTGGTCAATTGCAAACTATTCCCATGGAATTCCACATGAGCTCAGCACTTTTTTTTGGTGCGGTTAGCTAATCCTATCCTTGTAACTATCTATGGGCTTTAAACTTTGCCTAGATACTGGTGGTCATTTAGGGTCATGTGTGCTGGTCTCCAAATACAGCAGCAATAGGATGAATACCAAGTAACTGTGTAAAAGGGTAAAATTCTCTATCAGACATCATGCAATGAATAGTTATAAACCTGAAACTTTTAGGTTCTGGATCAATACATTTTTAAAGAGAAAACGTACTGCTGTAAAGTGACACATCATCCTGAAGGGTTTCCAAAGAGAGACATCTGGAGATTCTCTCAGGGACTGTGTGCAGTCACTTCAGTGCAGCATACCAATGAATCAAGCCAGGTCACTAGATTTTGGTAACGAAATCTTGCAGAATAAAATAAAATGTACATTCTGGACCTAAATTATGCCGCGCTATGCTCATGATCATTTTGCTTAGCACTCCTCTGTTTATAGTCCATTAAAACATTACCTCTGCAACAAAAGTTCAGCATTCTTAATGTCAGGCTGTAGGTTTAGTTGAATTATTGCCCTCTGTTCATAGGGTGTCAAACACATAATGTGATGGAATGTAGTAGTGATGGGTGTTTGTGTAAGTGTTGTGTTTGCTTACAAAAAGTGTAAATTGTTCAGTATGTAGTATGCATATGACCCCTCACTGCCTCTTAAGGTTACTATAAATAACTCACCAGGATGTGGGTAAAGAGGAGCTTGAAAATAAATGCCAAACTGAGTAGTCAGTAGCATGTAAAACTTGCCATAGATAAGTTTGTATCTGTTGTGTTAGACGTAAGCGTATTGACGCTCGCTCCCTACTTTCCAAGTGTTCAGAATTCCTGACATGCCATACATTTTTCTTCTTCTTTTTTTTTTTTTTTTTTAAGTTGCGCACACACTACCTGTCAGTACCTTGTGCTTCAAGTCCCACCTCCTCCCTATCATGCAGTCTCACACACTCAGTAATGTCATGGTTCGCAACCGTTAACTCCTCGGGTTGGTCCTCTAAAATCTTAGGTCAGCAAAACCAATTACAAGTCATGTGCTGGGGTTTGATCATTGTGCACAAGTATGTTTCATAATCTGTGGTCATTAGTCAGGTATTTGAGGCCCTGGAGCAGTAATGTGACTGTAGCTGTTGGAGCACCAGTGAAGGTTTGCTTGCCTTTTTTTTTTTTCTTTTTTCTTTCTTCCTCTTTCCTCATGCTAATTCAGACGTGTACCACAGCTCTTACATTTATGTTTTAATGCTGATTGGTCAGAAGGTGTTGATTCAATTTTGTATGATATCGGCTCTGAAAATGATACTGGCTGAGACGGAGCTTTCTGGGACAGTGGTGGCTCAGCCATTATAACTGACTCGGTAGTCATGAGTTCAGAGCCCATCATTGTGTTAAATTGTGTAATGTGCTTAATTGATAAGAGGAACTAGCTTTGTGACATTGCTCAACATTATATATAATTATAAAGCATTGTCCTTTTTTACGAAATAAAAAAAAAAATTGTAATTGAGGACAAATTGGCTTGATATAAAAATAATCGTGTTTGTTCCAGGATGCATTTCACCACCTATTATTTCCTGTAGCAGCCCCATACGGAATGCAACTTTATCATTATTGACATTGGAAGTTATTAAATTGTGCTAAGTTTAAATCTTGTGCAGAGCCTCATTCTGTTCTCTTACTGAGTCTGTGCTCTGCTCACAGCCCTGCCCCACATTCTCTCTCTGCTCACAATCCTGGCCCCACCAATGTTCTCTCTCTCTCTCTCTCACATGCATGCACCCATGCTGGAGGTGAGTAACACAGCAGTTAAGCTGGGCATACATTATGGGATTTTTGCATATCTTGTTCGTTGGTGACCGCTCACACTGCACATTTGAATTGTTGTTTGTAGACAGACAGATTCTGTGATTTTTATCTGCTCACACTATACGAAATAATTCAGTGCGACTGATATTCCGAGGCCAGGGGTGTGCACATTGCACGCAAAACGCAAACCTAAACATTCGACATGGAGCGCCTTGTATATCGAAATGGGTTAAAAAAAAATGCCTATAGCTTTACTGGTGTGCCATGTTGTGTGCTGAAATTCTACAAGAAGAGGAAACATGTATGAACTGGAGGTGCGGAGAGTGTGTGTGTGTGTGTGTGTGTGTGTGTGTGTGTGTGTGTGTAGGGTGTCAAACACTTTTAGCTCGCACTGTGTATACTGTGACTTGCAGACAGATGTCAGCCGGTAAATCAGATTTACAGCATCAGTGTCTTTACTGGTCTATAAACAATGCTGTGCTCAATCTGCAGCTTAATGTATTTATTGGAGTGGCTGGATTTTATTTATTTTATTTTATTATATTTTTTTCTTTATTGTAACTATGCTTGGTGCAGTATCACACCAGAGCTAATAGGTTTTGGCAAATAAATGACACTTTTATAAAGCATGAGGAATGTTTTCCTAATGCAATTAATATGTGAGATTAACATTAAAATAGATGAGCTTATATCAAGGGAATATACTTTTAGGGGTTTATTGTGGACACTTTATTTCTGTAGGAACTGGGTGTATACAGCTTTAATAATATTATAGGGTTTATGCTGACTATGAAACGTGTCTTAAATCTGCTGCCTACTGAGGCACCTTGTCTGGTAAAAAAGCTGCCAAATGAGAGAGCTGCCTGTGTGGGGAATGACTGACCAGGCAGCTGCCTTCCGAACGGAACGCACCCTTTGTTTATTAAGGCTCCTTGGCTGTGCAGCTGCCCAGTGGGTCATTGCAGGACACATTCAGTCCATCTGTGTCTGCAGGGACAGGAACACCAGCTCCTTGCGCTGCTTTGGTTTCGTCAACTTCTCAACAGCAAGCTCCTTTTGGGAAGGCCCATGAGAGTGATGTTGGATCAGAAGGACTCCACTCTGGGAAAAGGCAACCTCTTCTTTAAGGGTGTGGATGAATCTATCGATGCCATGGCCCTTTTTTGATGCACACACAGTCTTCGGGACGGTGCTGTCCTGCAAGGTTGGTGAGGTAAAAGGCTCCGAATACGGTCAGTTTGAATCTCCAGAGGCAGCTGAAAAGGCGATGAACAGGCTAAATGGCCGAGGAGTGCTTCTGTTCTCAACCATTCACAAATGTCTGGAAAACCTGAACAAAGACGTGGGTGATAAAGCTCTGAAATACCTCTTCAGCAGGTTTGGTTGCACTCTCAATGTCCGCATTGTGCCAGATAAGGAGGGGAAATTAAAAGGCTTCGGCTTTGTGAAGTTTGTGAGGCATGAGGACGTGCAGAGGACCGTGCCCAAGATGAACTGTAAGGTGCTGTTGGCAAGCAGGTGTGTGTCAGTCAAATGTTCACCAAGTCTGATCGACAGATGTGGGGCATATCGCTAGACATCTGCCACCCAGTGCCACCTCCTGACTGTTTCGAACACCATTTCAGAAAACCAGCCTGCCTGCACACCCTGTCAGACGGCTGAGACTCGCCTGGATCTGTACCAGACCACTGTGCAGACCCTCCAGCCTAACTACAAGTCCGAGGTGGTGCATCAGCAAACCGGGGGTGCTGTGACGGCATGGAGCAGTCAGATGGCATGTACAAGTAGAGACTTTACACACATCACTGCTCCAGTGGCAGACTCTGTGCCACCAGTGGCGAGCATCCCAGATGAGGGAAGTCTCCCGGTGGATGAAGAGAGCATCCCAGTTGTCAACGTTATACCCCGGAGGACGGTGTCCCAGCTGTCGACAAAGATCCTGTTGTAGTTCATCTCCAGATGAAGCCGCTTCTATACCTGCAACATCTGTGAGTGAACTGCAGCAGGACCAGGAGACCACAGCTGTACCCAAGTATCCATCAGGTGAAAAACTGACAATATACATCCTGCTGAGTTTGGCGATCGGATCAGGATGGCACACGATCAGCTGTTGCAGCTGGTCAAAAAACTCCACCCAGAGCAGGCTGATCAGATCTCCTGGATGATTGTGCAGGCAGTGAACAACTTTGAGATTATGGACATGATCCTACACTCCAAGGTGGAAGTAATGGACGCTCTACTCAAGGCTAGAGAAGCTGGTCACAAACCTGAAAGCCTGAAAATGGTGTATAACAAGAGGAAGAGAAGAAATCATACATGTTCATAATTCATTAATTAATAAACAATTTTTAATTTTAGCGTAATAAACAATTTTATAAAAGTTGTCTTGATTTGTCATTTTGTGTTTTCGCATCGTTGCTAGGGTTACCAGCAACGGGGTCCCAGTGCCGTTATCATGTAATAACAGCACTCATGGAACATCTCTCTGCCAAACATATTGCAGGCTCTGAACTAACCAGTGTAATTAAATGTATAAAATTGTTTTTTCCCTATGTGGTCATTTTATTTAAAAAAATCGCTGAATTTGTGCTTTGTCTTGATATATATCGTTATTGGGATATGAATGGGCCTATAATGGGATATAAAATTGTGGTCATATTGCACAGCCCTACTTCACACCAAGGTCCTGTATGTACATAAGGACATAGATTGGGGTGGTCTCAATGAAATTGCATTTGAAAATCTATATCTGAAGCCACCATGTATGACTTGTATGAGGCATTCAGAGGAAGCACTGCCACAACTATGCAGTGAAGAATCCCATTTCCTGTCAGTGTATGAGTAGATGTTTTGTCGAAGAATTCTTTTCATTCACATCGCTCTTCTGGAATGAGGAGGACTGTTCTTGTGTTTTATGAATGGAAGCCTCTGTGAGACACCTATGAATCAGGGATGCCTTCTTTAATACATAATGTTTGAGGAGTAGAAAAGGAATGAGAGATTTTTTTTTTTCTTTATTATTAGCTTTGCAAAAAGTTCAACATTAGGAAATCAGGAAATACTCAGACGAAGACGTTTTCTGTTGGTCATGTTTACTTGTGTGAACAGGATCTTGTCTCAAGATCGTTTGAGCGTTATGGGTGCCGCTCCCTCTTTCTTTTGTTGGGAGTGAATATGTTGATAACATTGAAAATCATAGCATGGTTTGATGCTGGTCAAGAATTTTCTTCCTCATGTGACCTGTTTTACTAAGTAAAACATAATGCAATCACAGTTCATTATCATAGAGTGCCTTAAGGTTCATTTAGACCTTTTGACACCTTTGGCCACAGCTTCACACATACCCATAACTTCTCCCTTTTACTGCTTGTGGTTTTCTTGAGTAAAACGTGCCGTCTTCATGTCTTCACATACTGATGGTCTGTGTGTTTGTGGTTGTAGCTATTCTAAAAAGGACGCTGATCTGGCTGGCTGTCAGGCCCGGCTGAAGGATGTGGAGGCGTTATTGAACACTAAGGAGGCCAGTCTGAGTACAGCCTACTCTGAGAAGAAAGGTCTGGAGGCCATGCTAGTAGATCTGCAGGCCCAGATCCAAGAGGTACATTTCCTTTTCATTTTCAACTTTTGTATTGCATGTAATGAGGAACCTAGGACCTGAGCTCAAAACTAAAGGGATTTTCACTTCTGTTGTGTGTAGCTGGAGGCTGGACTGGTGTCGGCTAAGAAGCAGCTTGGAGATGAAACTCTGCTCAGAGTAGATGTGGAGAATCGCTGCCAGAGCCTGGTGGAGGAACTTGAGTTCCGCAAAAACTTGTTCGAGGAGGTAAATGACAGTCGCCACTCACTGAACATAAACCAAGAATCATAGTAGTTGAAACTTCCAAGGTCATTTTATATAACCTCAGTCTAAGACACCGTTTATAACATACTGCTGATATTATCTTACCTTAGCAGTATATAAACAGTAGTACAGTCACAGCAACCAGTTTGCTCGTGGTCATGGAACTGTGCTGTGCTGCAGAGAGATAGCATCAACTAAACGCATTGAAAAGCGTTAACAGCTAGAAACTGCCCACACACTGTTGTTGAAAGCTGCCTAATAAAGTTGGTTGAATGATGACGCTTGCTGACTCATAGCCAGCCACCTGCAGTGAAAGAACGTCTGCTGCTTGACACAATTTTATTAAGTTTGGAAAGAATCAGAAAATTAGCAGTAAATGTAAAAATAAAAATAAAAAATGTAGTGTGGATGAGATGATATATTTGGGTGGGACAAATTTCTTTGCCTAGGTAGTCGGCTTCTAAAGAACTTAATTACGTAATTACATTACCAGGGAAGTTGCACTGAAATGTAAAAGTGAAAATGTTTATAAGAAGATGTCTTTTGATTTCACTGGTAATATGTCATTGTAGTAACATGACCAGGCAAATGAGACTCAAATTTGCTCTCTAAAGCTGCTCTTTATAACAAAGTGTAGGAATAGTCATGTACGAACATGCATGTTTTAGACTAGCCGTATATCTCCAACGTTTCCGGCCTATCCCTAATCCCAGTTTTATTTACTTTATGTAGTGCGTGAAATATGCAACATAAAACAAAAAACACACACATACTTGGACTCAATTTATTATACTCACCTATCCCACAGGAAATTAAAGATACACGGCGCAGACACGAGACCCGTCTGGTGGAAGTAGACTCTGGTCGCCAGATGGAGTATGAGTTCAAACTGGCTCAGGCCCTGACCGACATGAGGCAGCAGCATGATGAGCAAGTCAAACTCTACAAGGACGAGTTGGAGCAGACCTATTTGGCCAAGGTGAAGCTTGGCATTTTCTCACGACTTTATTATGAATCCATTGTTACTCTTAAATGTCACTGAATTAATTTCCGTAAATATCCATTCAGAATTTTTGGTTGTAACCAGTTTTAGTCACAGTGTTTGGATTGTTTATAAAGTGTGATTCATTTAGAGCAAGTAAATGAAAAGGTTGTGCGTGTCTGGGATATTTTCCCCCTTCATGATATATCTGATGTACGACTTAAAATTTCAAATGTTCTGTGTGAGCGTAATAACACTCTACGATGTGATTACGTAGCAAGAAGCAGATAAATACTAAGGTAAGGGAAATTTTAGTTGACTGCAATAAAGGATGTAGGGTTGCACAGTGCTTGCAAGCAGCAGAAGTGATGAGTGCTAAAAGCATTTCCACTTTTACTGTGCTTGAATCTTGCTCTGTGACGGTCATGTCCACCCCACCCCTCATTTTGCAAACTTGTAATGAATCTGACCCTACTGTGATTTTGTTTTTCTATTTTTTTTAATGCTAGCATGGTTAAGTAACTTGTACATTTGCTAAGATACTTGGTTTCATGAAAATTTTTTTTTTTTTTTTTTTTTTACATTTTAAGGAACACACACTTTTTGCAGTGCATGCAAATATTGGAGTCGTCATGCAGGCTGTTTTATTATTATTTATTAATTTACCAGTGTCTTTTTTCCTTTGGCCCTGGTACTAAACTTTTGCCCCCTGATTTCTGTTCTTGTTTTAACACCTCAGCATCAGCTTTGCCAGCTGTGTTGCACTTCCTTTTCAGTCTCTAAGAAGACGCTGTTCTATTTCCTCTTTACATTTAGTTCAAGCTTTCTTCCCACACTCTCGTCATATTGAGCGTTCTTGTGTTTTCAGATGGAGAACATACGTCTGTCTTCAGAGATGAACAGCAGTTCAGCCAGCATGGCACGGGAAGAGCTGAAGGAGGCTACTATGAGGGTTGAGAGCCTGGCAGCTCAGCTGGCTGGCTTGCAGAAGGAGGTATGCATTCCCTTTGTTTCCTTTCTACATTCCTGATGCTCCAGGTGAAACATTTGCACTGTGAATTATATTGAAATAGAAAATTCTGAGCCTCTTTTTAATAGCTGTTTCAACATCTGTGATGGGTAAGGGAGAAAGGCAGTGAGAAAAGGAAAAAACTATTCTGAGGACTGTATCTAGCATCATTAATGGAGCAAAGTGCGCAACAAGGTCTCACTTCTGCAGCTTAAATGAGCTTCCTGTTTAGTATGTACAGCTGATGCAGACAGCTTAGGTTCTCAAATGTTTTTGTCTTCTGTCAGAGATTGTTGGTGAGCAGTGAGCACCACACACAGTTCTTGGATTCTTTCACAAGTTGCTTACAGAAATGACATCAGAAGTATGTTTGTTAAGGAGATCTTTTGGCTTGAATGAGGCTTTTTTTTTTTTTTTTTTTTTTTTGGCTTTTCATAAGGACACAACTTTTGCTTGACTGCTAGGCTGAAATGCTATTGGGTGTGAAAACCGGTACACCACTCTAATCCTTAGAGGGACTCTACGAACTTGTGGAAATGTACTGTAGGCAGTGAACACCAGACTATAACATTGAAATCTGGTGACTTGTGTGGGAATGGCAAAACCCCAAACTGTGTTCCTCTAACCATAACTTGGTGACTTTAGACGTGTGTGGTGGTGCGTTGTCCTGTTGGGAGTGTCCAAAACCATCAGAATGAATACAGGACATTAATGGGTGTGGCTGGTTAGAAAGGAGACACACACACTGTTCATCTGTAAGAGATGTTTGTAGATGTACAGTCTGTAATATAGGGAAAGAAGTAATGTTAGAAAACTTGCACGTCTTAGAAAACTGCTGACAATATTGCTGTATAATGGACCTGTCTAGTTTCTTCATTTAGTGTACCTTTCCCCTACATTTCCCCTTTTCTGACTCTGCTACTTTTTATTTTTATTTTTATTTTATTTTTTTATTTTATTTTTTTTAAAGCTGTATGTTCAACCTTGGGGGTATCCTCTGCTTGGAGAGCTAAAAAGATAGAAATATACGCCTAAATGTTCTTCAGAATTGTAAGATTGATATGACTGTTTAAATACATGAACCTCACTGTGATGTCTAATGTGCTTCAGCAGTGTAGAGTTTATTGTACTAGGTAGGGAAGAGAGACAGGAGAGACAGCAGCTGCACAGTAGGAGGAAGGAAACAGGAGCAGGTAAACAGAAGAGTTAACAAAGGGGGAGACATGAAAGATGGAAAAGTCAAGGATGTGTTTACAGGCAGGGTGTGAATTTTTGGTATGAATTTTAGTTGGTAAATTTTTTTTGTTCATCCATTTGTCTTTCCTTATCCCCCCCCACCCCACCTCCCCCCCTCACGTTTTTGCCTTTTTTTTTTCAATAGACCCGAGGCTGGCAGGATCGCATCAGTGAACTGGAGGCTGCCCTGGCTCAAGAGAAGGATCTGAGCCGCAGGATGCTGGCTGAAAAGGAGCGTGAGATTGCAGACATCCGTGCCAAGATGCAACAGCAGCTGGATGAGTACGAACAGCTGCTGGATGTCAAACTGGCCTTGGACATGGAGATCAATGCCTATAGGAAGCTGCTAGAGGGCGAGGAGGAGAGGTAAAACTCTCATCCTCTAATGTTCATGCAGACTTTCAGAGACGCTATTGTGACAGACTTGGCTTCACTGAACTTAAACGTTTAAAATTTTCCCCTCTGTCACCGCTCTTCTGTTCAGATTAAAGCTTTCTCCCAGCCCGTCGTCTCGTGTGACCGTGTCTCGAGCCTCGTCCAGCCGCAGCGTTCGCACCACACGTGGGAAGAGGAAGCGTGTGGATGTGGAGGAGTCTGAGGCCAGCAGCAGTGTCAGTATCTCTCACTCAGCTTCTGCCACTGGCAACGTTTGCATCGATGAGCTCGACGTTGATGGCAAGTTCATTCGTCTGCACAACAACTCCGACCAGGTCAGAAACCTTAAGGAATTTTAGTGTATTTTTATGTCAGTGATTGTATTTTTGTGATGCTTACATATGATCTTGATCTATTGGCTTTTGTAGGACCAGGCAATGGTTGGGTTTGAGCTAACCAGAATTATTGGAGAAACCTCTGCTACCTACAAGTTCACTCCAAAGTATGTCCTGAAGGCAGGACAGAAAGTCACTGTAAGTGCTTAGATTTGCTGATTAATTGTCATAAAGTAGTTATTTTTAAGATTCAACATTGACACAGTACAACCTGCAGTGAAATGCTTCAGACTGTTTACAAGAGTAGCTATAAAAAATAAACTATAAATAGAATGGACTAAGTACATTCTACTACGATTAATAATATATAATAAAATTTATAATATAAATACATATATAAGTAGTTACTACTAATCTGTTATGATTTGTTTGTTTATGCATGTTTTTTTTTTTTTTTTTTTTTTTGAATAAATAAATAAATATAAAGTTCACTACTGTCTGTTGTAGATCTGGGCATCTAATGCAGGTGTGAGCTCCAGCCCCCCTACTGACCTCATCTGGAAGAGCCAGAGCTCCTGGGGCACTGGTGAAGACATCAAGGTGGTCCTGACCAACCCCGAGGGCGAGGTAAGAAATTACACTTGCTGCAAGGTGATTTTCATAATTAATTCAGGTGATTTAAATAAATGCTCTTTAAAGTTTTCTTATCATATACACAGTTTATACACACTTATTATGTCATACATCAAAGGGGGAACGCTGCCCTTTGTTTATAACAAGGGAGGCAGCTAATTCCAACGAGTGGAGTATGTTTTCTTTCTCAAACAATATGTATAGTCTGTGTTCTAAAACCGTGTTGAGCTAAAACGTTTTGTGTATATCCAGTATAACTCATTAAAGGTAAAATTCTTTTTTTTTTTTTTTTTTTTTTTGACTTCTGACACGGTGCTCAACAGTGTTGATTTGATGTCAATGTGCAAACAGGGAAGGAAGTCCGATTTAAGCAGAATAGTAGACTTCTCGGGTTGTGGTTGCATTTGGTGTTATGAAAGACATCATCCCCATTTACTGTCTGAACCCATCTTTCTTGACAAAGTGCATAAATGGGAACAGAACTTTCTTGAAATATTTTTTTTTATTTAAAAGAACTATTGTTTGCATTGTTTGCTATAGATTGTGCAGTTAATATTTTGTCCTACATCTTTCCACATCTTAATTTTTTTTTTGTTGATGTTAACAAGACAAGTACTTACGACAGATAATAAGACATAACACTAAATAGCGCACAAACCATTAATTTATAAATCCTGCTCAGAGTGCATTTTTAACCCCTTTTAGTAACTGCAAACATGACACGCATTCACACACAAGACCACATGACACGCCTTCTGTTTTGATGGTAATATTAAATTTACACATTTGGTATATTAATATTTCAAGTTAAAATGCCCCAAATGTCCATGTTTGCTTTGTGTCAAGTCCATCAGTGTCTTGTATCATGCTGTGCGCAGGAAGTTGCGGTAAGAAGTACTGTGTTCAAGACTGCCACCATAGAAGAGGAAGAGGATGATGAGGGAGTGGAGGTCATTGAGGAACAACTTTTCCTCCAGCAGGTGAGATCCTCTGTCTAGCATAATGACTATTTAAAAAAAAAAAAAAAAAAACATGCTCCATTCATAACAAGAGAGTACTGCCACCTCTCGGGCTTCAGGCTTCCTGAGCTCTGCTTACTGTCTGGGTGCAGTTTTGCATATTATCCCCCTGTGTCCGTGTGTGTAGTTTCTTTTTACCTTCCAAAAAACTTAGTTTTAGGTGTGTGTACACGATGCCCTGGGTGTATTCTTTCTGTAATAGGCTTCATATCCACAAACTTGTCCAGAATAACACACTGGAGATTAATGAGTTAATTGCTAATAACCTAATGTCCAGAAGTAAGATTTTTGATGATGGAATACAAATTTCCAGTTCAGTTTTTTTGCTTAAATCTGGTATGCTGTAAATGATCTCCTGAAAGAATAAACAGAACAGAAGTGATTGGTAATTCATTGAGGTTGCTCTTATGGCTTGTTGTAGGCATAGTCTAAGACTTTCCTGATGAATTAGGCAAATTCTTGTGTTATCCCGTACCTGATAAAATGTTTGCCTTGCACGTCAATGTACTGATTTTTTGCCCCAATTCCTTGACAGGGAGAGCCACCAAGAGAGGGTGCCAAGAGAGGTTGCTTGATCATGTAAGCAGTGACGCTTACACACCACACCGTCGGCAACCACTACACACTACGACTCTTCCACTACAGCCAGGTTCAGCTGCCAAGTCTACAACCACCTCAGAACTATTTTTATATCACTTGTGTATTATAAACTAAGTGATTTTTTTTTTGTTTTGTTTTGTTTTGTTTTAATGGATTGTAAACCTTTTCGGTAGATTTCTATTTTTATTTTGTATGTGAATTCAGAAATATTTCACAACTTTCTTTTTATGAACCAAAATTTAGCTATCAGTGGAGGACTGTAGTGAAACTGAGAGCTCAATGACAAGTAGGCAGCTTTTGCAAGATTACCAAGTCCTTCAGGTGCTGTGATTTTACCCGATTTGTCTATTTTCGTTTTTTTTTTTTTTTTTTTTAAACATAGCATTTTAAGGCTCTCTTTATAGAAAAGTTATAATTTTATACTAGTTTTGTAGTGTTTAGCTTGACAGGTTTTTGTGTATAATGGAATGTAGGCTAAATTCACACACAGACTGTTCTTTCAAATACCATTTTGAACAGAGGGTTGCTAGATATATTCATACCTAAACTTAAGGACTTTTTATCTGCAAATCACCACAAGGTGGCAGCTGAGTCACATTTTAATCAATCAGTATATGCAGTGCCAGGTTTTCTACTTTCAAGGCCATGCCAGCATACTGACTTACACCAGGCAAAAACTCCCCACCAAATGCAATACAATTGACAATTTCAGAAGGACCGTGAAGGCTAGTATAATGTTCTTGATCTACTGTACTTTTCTCAGCAGTTTATGTAAGCAGTCTGTGAATTGGCTACACAATATCTATCTCATTATGCCGAGACACTAAAGCCGCAGAGTCGAATAGTGTCATTTTATATTTAATTACCTCTTAAGAATTAGCCTTGGGTGGACTTGCTTGATATTTTATGCCAGTTTGTCCCTCGTATCACTCTGAATAGTCTTATTACCTATATTTTGATTTTTCCATCTTAACCTTGAGTAGATTTGTGGGTTGTCTTTCATGTCACTTGCATGCTTTTGCTCTAACTTTTACAGTTTGTAAAACAAAATAAAATTTTGTTGTATTTTCTATCTAGTCCATCTTTTTTTGTTGTTCTTTGTGTGTGGTTTGGTTTTTTTTTTTTTTGTATTTATTTATTTTTTTTTTCCTCGATTTTTGAAATTCTGTGGAGGAATGTTTATTGAATTCTCTTTTGTGCTTTCTAGCCGGTCATTCTCTCACATTTAGCTTTAATAATTAAAATACCTTTTAACTTCACAGTCCGAATTTCATCTGCTGGTTTGTATAGATTTACTGGCTTTCATACCCCTCAGTCATAAAACACATCTCGCTAAACATGAAAAGTATAATGCCAGACCACTAGGTGGTGGTGGTGGTATTTTATCCATCTGTGTAACATAATGGTTGTCTCTCTGGTCTGCCAAGTATGACAAATTCACATGTGACATCTCAAGCATGAGTGTTTGAATGTATGTAGGATTTATGTGGAATTATTATTCTAACCAGCAGCTGAACTAATTAGATGTTGTATTGGGACTCAGACAGGGTCAAGCTCAAATTATTAAGAGACAAAAGGCATCTCGGTGGTGTCAAGTTCTACTTGTTGATCTAGAGTTGTAAAAAGGAGATTTAGAGCTAATTCTGTTATCGTTTGTGATATCGGAATGTTTGGTAATGTGACTCTAGTCTGGTATTTCAGAGCCAGATTATATTTATTAATCTAATGCAATGGTAGTTCACTGTGCAGCCATGTAGCAGAAAGTTCACTCAACTGATACGGACAGGCCTGTGCAAATACTTAGGCTGGTGGTGGTTCCATAATGATCTAGGGTTTGTTTAGCTTGCATTCCATGGCACCCCTTGTACATCTCTGACAGGTGAACACTTATGTGTGCCTCTTAACTAACCGGTAACACCCTGCATTGTCCATTGTTCATGTCCTGCATTCATTCTGTGGGTTTGGCCTCTTCAACAGGACAATGCACCACCATACATGCCAGGAACACTCTTGTGAGTTTGGGGTACCGCCATTCCCACCTAAGTCACCAAATTTCAACGTTATCAAACGCATTAAGGATGCCATGCAGTGCTCTCTGAAACACAGAAATCCTACACCTCGGACACAACAGAATTACGGACAGTTGTGCAGGAAGTGTGGTGGTCATTGCCTACAGAATATTTCTGCAAGCTTTTAGAGTTCCTGCCCTGTAGAGTACCTGATTTTCTGGCGCTTGAGTGTATTTTATTTATTTATTTTTTTCGCACAAGCAAATTCCAGAAAAAAACTTGGATCACAGAACCCACTTTTCTAAACTAGTGTTAAGCAGAGTGTTAAAAAAATGTGTGAAGCCTTCAATGAAGAAACCAATGTACAAATCCTTCTAAAAGCGTATACAGGGTCTTTTGTCAGTGTGGTGTTGTGCCTTGAAGTTTAATCATTATGTTTGCTGACCTTTTCAAGGGCAAACATTTAAAAAGTTAGCCAGTGGCAGGAGAAAAAGACTCTCAACCTTACAGCCTGGATGGAGCTGAATAGCCTCCACACTCCTTTTAATGGGCTAGACATATTGCACTACAGCTGATATGAGCAGGTGGCACATTCCCGAGTTAACTGAAGGACGTTTTTTTTTTTTTAATACTCTGTGAGGGTCTCATTAGCGATTTTGCAGCGGTTATGAAACCAGTGCTGATTTTTGAGTTGGTGTTGAATTTTGATTATGGAACCAGAACTGCACTTAGGGTGATAACTCTTTGCAGGATTTATAAGATTGCTAGGAATGGAGATGAAGTAATGGAAATGGTGTCATGTAAAAAGCAGTTAAAATTTAATTATGGTAGAGTCTTCATCTTGCACTTAATTTCATGGTGTAAAATTGAATGTGAAATCATTTATAGATGTAAGGATCTACCTCTGTTCTTATAAAGACCATGGTGCTTATATTTAAAATCTCCTAACACACATGTGGTACTGTTTTGACTTTATATTGTACAGTTGTAGAAGAGTAATTATTTATGATCTCACTATCCGGTGTCAAGAGGATGAGTTTTCTTTTTGAGTCATGTTCCTTTCAAGGTTTCTTCGTGTCATCTCAGAATCACTTCTGGCTTGCTCATTAATGGTAGAGAAATAAATCTACATCTGCATTTTATATAAAGTCACTGCATGACAGTGTATAGTATTAAACCTGCTGTACAAATGAAATGGAATTGAGCTGAAGGAAAAAAAAGAGAAAAAGAAGCAGTAATCTGTACCTGTATTACAATACATTTCTGCATACCTCTAAAGCATTGCAGGCACTCTTCTGTTAATAATAAAAATAAAAGCTGTACTCTAAGGCCTTGGGCATTAGCAATATATTTTTTATGACATCAAGTCTGAAATGCATTCTACTTCACTCAGCAAGTTAGGGAACCTAGTCTTATGACAGGAAAGTTGCTGGTTTGATTCCCAATGCCAACAAAACATGACCAAAGTGCCCTTGTCTGCTCTTTGGGCGTCATGAATAGATGTTCAGTGCAAGTGTGTTTACTGCCCTCTAGTATCTAATATTTAGTTTTCCACTGCTCGGATCAATTAAATGCAGAAGTCAAATTTCTCTGTGCAAGCACAATAGGTCAATCACTTTTACTTCATTTATGTTCCCTAAGGTTTAAATACCTCTGATTTTAGAGCACAGTGAGGAAAAGGGGAACTTTTGTATTCTCTGTATAAAAACCTTTAAAGCAAACCCCAAGTAAAGAAAGAAATTATGTTTATACTGAATAAATGTTGATGCAGTATTTTCATCATTTCTGTGAGACGTTGACAGTTGTGTGCTGCGCCGCAATCACACATTAGCACAATAGTGATGGTGTTTAAAAGGACGAAAAAAATTTAAATCTTACACATTAGGGGTCATTATAACGATTAATACACAGGTTGTACAGGGTGGATTTTTTTCTGCTGAGGAAAATGCAAGACCCTTATTTTTCTTAGCAACAGCTACTTAGTATTAGCTTTAGCTTCTGTGGTAAACTGCTCACCACTTAGGAGTATGAAGTTAGCAGTGTTTGTCTTCTTATGACAACAGATGCCTAAAATCTGTAACTTCCGTAAATCTGACTATAGCAGACAGTGACGTCTGTCAGCAACATATAAAACCAAATTAGTAACATTTAGTTACTTATGTCACT
>JAOVVF010000008.1:4148474-4158711 GCA_028565595.1 Duopalatinus emarginatus
GTATGTATATATGTATGTATGTATGTATGTGTATATATATATATATATGTGTGTGTGTGTGTGTGTGTGTGTGTGTGTATTGTATTTACAAACATGGCATGGTTGATGAGCTGTTCATGTTGCTAATCATTATTTGACACACCCATACACATCTGAATAGAAAACCAGTAGCTTTTGCAGCTAAAGTTAAATCATAATTAAATCTAACCCACGGTCTGTAAATGTTATTGACATTTATGATTATTATCATCTACTTCAGAACAGATTTTATGACACATAGTGGTTTTAAGGTTAATTACAAAGCTCTGCTGACGGGGTATTTCTCTTTTACTGAGCTTGACATAACACAAAAGACAAATTTGCAAATAATAACTTGTGAATTTACAATGGAAAAAGCATGACAGTGGTTATATTGCAGATTCCATAAGTGGTGAATCTGTACCTAAAAACATGACACATATTGAATTTACAAATGTCAAAGTTTTCCTTTTGAAAGAGAAACAAATAATGGAGTTTCTCTCATAAATAACTGAATGTTTCTTTAAGTGGGTTAGGATAAAGGGTTATCATACAGGAGTTAAAAGACAAAACAAACAGAAAAAAAAGCTGAGATGTATTAAACAGTCCTTAATGTCCATCCAAAGGTAATGTTAGCAAGTGGATATTGAAGTCCACATGAAGCTGGGTTTCCTCAAAGCTCTGAAATGTATCCACAGTTCATCAGGTGGCTTTTGAGAAAAAAAAAAAAAGAAACAGAAGAATCAGTGTCACCAGTGTCACTCACTCTTCTCACAGTCCTTGGCTCTTTCTGTCAGAACATTCCTCTGTGCACTCTTTTAGAGTTCATGTAGATGGAAAAACTCAGTTACACTATAGATTCCTTGGATGGTCGTTTTACACTCAGCAGGCCTGTCACTGATGGATTTCCAAGTGAATCACTGTGGGACTTGGGAAGCAGAAGCACCACCCTTTGATTAGTCTGACGCCATTCATTATACAAGCGGCAGTGGTACCTGAGAGACACCTGTAACAGAAGGGCATAGACAGAGGTTATCTATCATTTTGCTTAGGCATAAAAATCCAAAGACATCTAATGAGGCACTTTGTACTTAATTTTTGTACATAAATTACATGCATTCATTTGTATGTATAACCTTTAATGCACCCAGCAATCAGACACTACAACCATCAGTCAGTGAGTAAACAGCTGCAGCAACCTTTGTTTATTTGCCCATCGGTAAGCACTAGTAAGCAAGATCTAATTTCAGAGACATTTGGACTTGCTGGCAGCTACACATGCAGGAACTTTCTCTCAAGGGCTCTTCAACTATGTTCGAACATCTACATTGCAATCTAAATATATGGTGTGACAAGACTGCCTGGGGAGTCAAGAATGACATGGGCAGAACCTTGGTGTGGTAAAATATGGATTTTGTTCTAGTGTGGGTGACTAGATGTGGAAACCACCATTTTTACCACCAAACTAAAGTATTGGCATACTTACTGCCTACATATAGACTAGATTTTTTCAAGTCTACGACCACATAAGTCAAGAAAAAGTGGAGTAAACAAAGCGTATTGAAGCACTATTATGTGTATTATAAACCAGTCTTTAAGCCCTGAGCACAGTTCGCTGATTTCCATGCTCTAAATAAATAAATAATTTTTACTACTACAAAACGACAGTACACAAAACAACCCAAAAAAACAGAAACTGCTCACAAGAACGGTTCCTCAGTCATAAGCCCACCAACCTTACATATATTTTATGTTCGCCCACCCCTAAAATCGTGACAGGAATGTAAAAAAGTGTTACAAAAACTGTTTAAAAAGCTAAGGAAAGCAAATTACTAATATTACAGGGACTTTTAGTAAGCAAACCAAAACTCTGGGTTAACCATTAGATGGTCTACAAGATCCCTGGACCAAAGAAAGGGTTACATTTAAAGATAGAAACCATAATATTTTATCAAATTATGCCTTAAATAACCATTAAAGAACTATTTTTCTATGTAGACCGGACATTTGCACCACTGTAACAGCAGGCCACACTGTGAAAACCTATGGCTTGAAATTAAATCTGGCTCTTTTCAGGCCTGTATATAGCTTACCAACTTCACAACAGATGACATGCCATGAAATTGGTCCATGGTAAAATGCTTACACTAATCCTCTGGCATCCTCTAGCCAGCCCATTTACTCCTGTGGGCTTAAGAACCCTTATTCCACGTTCCACTGAACCCTAGTAAGGAAGGTAAAAAGCAAATCCGCTGTTATGTCGCCTTTTCCTTTTTTGAAGACTAGCTACAAATTGGAGGACTGCACACTACGAGGACAAGTGCCAACTTGCCAAGTCAGGTGGGAATTTAAAAAATTGAATTCCAGAGAGTCAAGCGCCCACTCGAGTGCTAAACTGCATTTCTGTGCAGCATAATGGGTCTCATGGGGGTTGATGCTACTTGCCCATATGTTCTTATATTAGAGCTGCTCCCAAACCCAAATACAGAGACATCTGTGTGAAGAAGAAGACCTTGTTAAAGTAGGGCTATGCAAAACGCACATATACTGCTCAAGGCTCCTTGAAAACCGTCCTGAAAGGCTCGTCTGAACTGCTTCATCCACTAAGTTTAATTAGGGCAATACTTTCAAACAGAGGTATGTCTAAAGTATCTGATCTAAATCATAAAGTGCTTGACAAATATATTTATATGAATCAGGTTGGGCTGGACTAGCAAAAACAAAAACAAACAGGGTAATGTGACTCATGTTCCTATTGCAATGTGAATACCAATTTTTTTTTCAGCATCAGCTTTTTCCATTTTTGACTGTGTATTTTCCATCAGCACAATCTCATGTTGCACAAGTGCAACCCAGGTGCCTTTTGGCAACAGAAATATACTCCATATTAACAATAATAACACAGCAGAAGAAACATCCTGTGCAGGTACTTTTTTGTCAACCAAAGTACAATGTAAATGTCCCCTTAGGCGCTTCTAAATTCTGTCATTTACAACACACTTGCTTTGTTTGGGTTTGTCTGAATCCTCTTCCAAAAAATTTTCAACTGGATAAATGTTGGCAAAACCCTAAACTCAGAGTGTTCCTTTAACAATAATTTGGCATTTCTAGACATGCGTGGTTGTGCATTGTCCTGTTGGAAGGAACATATAACATTCACCTGTCAGAGACATTTGTAGGTATACCAGGGGTCACATGGAATGCCAGATAAACAAACCCCATACCATTATGAAGCCACCACCAATCTGTACCATTTTTTTTTTACAGTCAGCCAGTTTTTCTGGCACTTCAGTATAGAAGTTAATGGTCCCAGGTCATCAGATCATCTAATGATGTTCCTCTAAAATAAATCAAAGGTGGACACATACCTTGAGGTGGTACCACCCCAGCAGCCAGCAGCTGCACCTTAAAACCCTCATTAAGACTCTAAGTACTAAAGAAGTCTTAATCCATTTTCGCTGCTTATGTGGCAGAAAGCCAAGGTTAACAATGAATGGACCTTGGGGAACAGATACGTCTGACTTTTCCATTTTGTCCTTGTTCTTAACTAATCTGATCCAGAGATATATTGCTGCAGGCTCTTCACTGAAATCATTCCTTCAAGATATTAATGTGCAGTGTCTAGTATGAGTGTGCCTGGCCTGAGATGGCTATTTAATGAGTGGTAGACACTGGCTGCTTAGTGGTTTCAAATGGCCCCTAGCCAAAAGCTTCTTCTCTTTAGTCTTAGCTCTGACTTTCTGTCTTGCTGTCCTGGATCAAAAGAATGCTTCTGGCCCTGTGGTTCTACTGTATTTTTGTCAGTGCTGAGCTGATGCAATGCAAACAAGCAGCATCCAGCCAACATCCTTTATAAATTCTGTCTCATCTACAACACATACAATAATACATGGCTTAGTTGGTCTTTGTATACAGTCCCAAGATTCCTTCAAGCTGGAGAAAGATCTTTTACTGACTATGCATACAGTAAATAAGAGCGAAGCACAAATTAGGTCACAATATTTACCCACATTCGTATCATAGATAACACAAGGACATGCAGCTAGAATTTCCATTAAAAACACTCTTCATTCACTGAATTATCTTCAGCATTTATCCTGGTCAGGGTTGTGGTGGATCTGGTGCCTATCCTAGGAACCATAGACATATCAACTGGGTGGGATGGGTGAAATGTGTCCTACTTAAACAGTTGAATTGTTAATTTCCCTTTTAAATGGTCCCACATTTGTAAAAAACAGGCATTTGTCAAATAATTGCCAAATCTTCTATGCCATTGCCATTGTTTTGAGCTTCTGTTACCCCCAGGTATTGGGGTGCTGATTGGCAGCACCTGTGAGCATGGACCTGCTACAGTGATCAGTAGGTGTCTGCTCCAAGAATCATCATGCCACTTTTGAATTTTGATCTGGATAGGGCCCATGCGATAGGGCAACTTCAACCTGGTGTTCCACAAAACCAAGTTGCAGCGTTATTTGGAGTGAGCCCTAGTACCATCTCCAGTTCTCTGATGTCAGAGACAGTGGGCATCCCAAGAAGACCACACCCGAAGAAGATCGTTTCCTCACCCTGTCATCAGTTAGGTACCATAGGCTGTCTTCTACAGATTTGCAGTCAATGCAGGACGATATGGCTGATTGCTCTGTATATTCAATCCGGAATAGACTGCACGCAACAAGTCTCAGGTCTCATTGGGCTGCCAGGAGGCCTGCCATGACTGCCCTTCACCGTTAGGCGCTGCTGTCGGCAACATGTTAACAACCGAAACATGGAACTTAAACATATGGATGGAGTGTTGTGTTCAGTGATGAGTCCAGATTCTGCCTACGGCAGTTGAAATGTAGGGTCAAAGTGTGGAGAAGAGGCAGAGAATGCTATGCTGACTACGCTGATATGCTGAGGCAGCGTGATGGTGTGGGGTGGCATCCACCTCACTGGAAAAATGATGCTTGTCATCATTAGAGGCAATCTCAATGCAAAGAGATATCAAGATGAAATTTGTAACCAGTGGCTATCCCATATCTCCACAGTCTAGGACTGAACTCTATCCTCCAAGATGACAACGCTCACCCCACCGAGCTGGGTTTATCAGAGACTACGTCCAGAATTTGGGAGTAGAGAGGATGGAATGGCCTACCAGCAGTCCTGACCTTAACCCCATTGAACAATTGTGGGATCAGCTTGGACATGCTGTTCGTGCCAGAGTGACCAACACAACCACGTTGGCTGACTTGTGACAAACGCTGGTTGAAGAATAGAATGCCATCCCACAGCAGTGTGTGACCAGGCTGGTGACCAGCATGAGGGGGAGGTGCCAGACTGTTGTGGCTGTGTACGGTTCTTCAACACGCTACTGAGGCTCCTGTTTGGTAAATGAATATATTGTTTAATTGCTATTATGTCTTGTTTCTTCAAACTTTAATCATCCAGTCCACCAAACACCAAACGAGTCAATGGCAGAATTAGCTGTTTGGCAATGGCAGAGAAGATTTGGCAAATTTTTCATGGACACAATCCAAATACTTGAGCTCTGCTGCTCATCCCACAAATGCATGTTCCTTACACTTGTGGCACCATTTAAAATGGAAAATGACAGGCTTTCCAACGGTATAAGATATACTGCCAAGAAGCATTGTTACAACAAAGAAATAATCTACCAAACACAAATTTCCTTACTTTTTGTGTTAAGTTTATTTATTCTAATATTTTATAGGCAACATACACACATTCCTCTACTCATTTACTTATTGGGGCTATTTAGAGTAACCAGTTCACCTAGCAATAAGTTAAAGAAAATACAATAACCTAAGTTCGGGATTACACTGAAGTTAGGAGGCTGCAACACTAGTGTCTGTGTCACCATGCTGCCTCTTATAAAATGCTAAGTTTTGCTATGTTTTTTACATTCTAGTATAAAATATAAAACCAGTTAACCTTTTAAACCTAATGGACCCAATATACATGTCTAATAGAACGATACCTACCTGTTAAATGTACATGCAATGCTGTGGTGGTCTAAAATAAACGCATCAGAAAAGCTTTAGCCCTATAATCCAGAGATCACAAGCTTAAACCCTGGGTGATTTTACAGCCTAGAGAGCAGTACTCTAGAGAGCAGAATCATCATGGGTGTCTATTAACTCATCCCTACAGAAGTGGGTGTGAGCGCTTTCCTCTGAGTGTGTTACAATGCATGACCTGATGTTGCATGAGCAAGCAGATTGCAAAGAAGCGGTGGCTTGCAGAATGTGCCTTAGATGAAGCATGTGATAGCCTTCACCCTCCCTGGTTTGTGGCTGTCATGTGATGGGAAGAGATGTCTGATGGGTGGGAATTGGTCAGGTCTAAATCAGGGAAAGGTTTGGGGAAAAAGCTCCCATAAATGAACAAACTAAATAATAAATAAATGTCCTATAAATATAAGAAATGGTCAACCGCATTCAACCACAAAACATACACATAATCAGCTGTATCCACTCCTCCATGTTGGGTGTTGTATGAAATAAAAGGAGCTACTCTTTCTACTAACAAGCACAGAATAGCATCAGCCCCACAGCATAATAACCTATCCATGGAGACAAAGATTACCCATATTGACCTGATACTTGAGCTATTCTTGATTAATTTGTCTGTCTATGTGAGACATTGTTTTAACATTATGCATCTACACTGAAGTGCTAGAAAAACTGCTACAGCTTGGTGGTGGCTTTATAATTATATAGGGTTTCCCCATGTATTCCATGGCACCCCGGTACACCTGCAAACGTCTCACACTCGTTCATGTCCTGCATTCATTCTGATGGGTTTGGCCTCTTCCAATGTGCTGCCACACGTGTCTATAGACGCCAAATTATGGTAAGAGGAACACTTGTCTGAGTTTGAAGTTTTGACATTCCTTCTTCGTTCACTAGATCTCAATGTTATCTGGGATGTCATGCAATGCGCTGTGGAACACAGATATCCTACACCTCAGAATACAACAGAATTGTGGACCGTTCTGCAGGAAGTACGGTGTCTATTGCCTACAGAATATTCCCACATGCACAGTGGGGGATCTACCGAGTATTCGAGTGGAGTACCAGTTTTTCTGGTACTTCAGTGAATTAGCCAGTTCACTTCTTGCATGAGGCTTAGGAAACGGTGTAACACAGCTGCTATCAAGAATACTCTCAATCATGTAATGTGGTTTCTGGCTCAATTTCCATAAATATTTGTATGTTGTTATTCACTGAGATGATGTTAAGAATTTTAATTGTTTCATTATGGAAATTCCTGAAGAAAGTCTTGAAACGACCGGAAATTCTTACATAGTGAACTAAACATAAGGCTAACATACTGTTTAATTTCCACACGACCAGATGTGCCATTTGTTATGGCTATACTAACCAGGGTCCAGAAGAGGTAAATAGTGAAGAGAGCTACAGTAAGAGCGATCAGGCCTACAGCTTCCAGTTTGCTGGAGAAGTGAAGATGGTCCACAGCTCCCCGAAGACACAGCCAGCCCGAGATGGTGGCTAATGGCGTGATCAGCAGGAAACAGACCATGTCTCCGAACAATGTGCGCTTCTCCTGACGCAGCCCGGGGTTACGGAGCCACTGCACAGGGACAGAAATGGTTTAATTAAGACAGCTTGTTAGGACATGTGCAACAGCAACAAGCATAAAGTCTCTGCAACTGCGAGCTGTCAGGTCTCCAATGAACTTCGTCTTTATTGTGGTGATTTACTGTCATGACTATTCAGATCATTCTTCACAACTATTTCCAAGGCGCTGCAAAAAAGTCAGTAGCGAATAATCTGCTGCTTCACACCTATTTAAACATGATGCATGATGTTTATGATGTGTGATGTATGCAGAGTGAAATAGTCAAATAATCATTTCAAATGAGGATATTACTTTTTGCCCAAGAGAGTGCCTGACTGCTCCAAGACAGATAGCCATTTAATATTTCATAATGCACAGATCCGTGGATCTACATGTCGACAAATTTTTGTGGTTGGAAAGCGGCTTTCATGCAAATATAAAATTAGGCGTTTATGCAAAACGCTGCTTTGGGCTGCCTTCTGTCGCTGTGGGTGTAATTAGAGCCACGCGAATATGCAGAGACTAGGAAGCAGATGCTTAACAAATAGGCCGAGCAGAGCCCTGCTGCATTGCAATTATGCATTCTGGTAACCTGACACAGACGCGCAGCAGGGAGACGCTAGCGAGCCTAAGCTATTAGCCCTGTGCCTCTCATTTAAGCTCTGCCCACTAGACAATTCTTCTTATCCTGCATAAATGGAAAAGGGGACTTAATGAGCACATTATGTGTTCAAATTGTGAAAGCTTTTATCTTAGCTTTGGGATCTTTAACACCAGGATGTTAATCAGCATATTAGGCTTCTCATTACTCTGGAAATTTGTCTGTGGGAGGCTTGATCATTTACAGATTTCTGGAAGTGTAGGCTGGACGGCTTGGCTGATTCAGAAGTGCGATCTAATGTGAATAGATTATTTAATAAAATAATTCACAAACTTGCTATGAGGAAACAGTTTGGTTGTTTTTCAACTACTACAACCAGTACTCTCTCTCTCTCTTTCTCTGCACACAACTGTCACATTCCATCTGTGCATTAGTCTCTAGTCTCTCTCTCTCCGTCTCTCTCTCACACACACACAACAAAGACATACATTCTTTCTCTTTTTTCAGTGCCATCGTGTTAACCACATGGCTGCAGAGAATCTGAAAACATGATTGCTACTACAGCAAGCATACCTCGAGGAGAGGTCGTGCCTTGCGTTGTACGCTGAACTGGAAATGGCAGAGCTCGCAGAAGCTGGTGCTGGAGGCCGAGAGCCAGTGCTCCAAGCAGCTGCGGTGGATGGTGCCCAGCGTTCCTGCACACTCACACGGGGACAGCAGCTCCTCTTGTCCCCCTCCGTCATGGCAGATCCTACACATGGGCCTCTCCACGAGAGCACTGGAGACAGAAAGAGATGCAGAAACTTTAAACATTAAGTCTGTTATCAAAATATTCAAATGAATTTGTTAACGTAAATAAGAAATTAAAAGCATTTATTACTAGTAGTGTTTCGTTAAGTTGCTTTACACCATATACAGTGCTGCTGAATGCTCAAGGTGTTGATTAATTTTCTATAACAGCAGCACTGACTGTACTGCTGGCTGTAATTAAAATCGCAGTTTTCCATTAATGAGCTGGTCCAAAGACGTCACTGTTTCTATGGTAGCGACTCTCGCACTGGGATTTGTATACCAGAAACATAATCCAAGGCTAATAATAAATACATTAATTATGTTTTTTGTTTAACAAATGCACAATTGGTGACATTGTGAAGCTTTCTTCAAGAAGGCATTCATTTAACATTCTCCAGTGTTTGTGCTTTGTAATGCTCAGTAAACTTTCACCATAAAGGATGATTGAGTGCATTCCAGTTCGTCAGTAACATAAGCCATACATTTTTAGTCTGGCCGTTTGTGGGTGTTATAATATAAGTGGTAACAGGAACTTAGTTGTCTCACAGACATACAATAGCACTAGAAACTGTAAAAAAAAAAAAGGTGTAATTGTAATAAATTGGTGGCCATTTACTGTGGTATAAAAGTAATGAATACACTGAAGTGCCAGACAAACTGGTAGAGACAGACCTATGCGAAGCTCCATAATAGTATAGGGTTTGTTTAGCTGGCATTCCATGGGACCCCTGCTACATCTACCGACAAGTTAAAGCTATGTGTGCCTCCCGTTTGACGAGTTCCACCCATTCACGTCCTGCATTCATTCTGATGGTTTTGGCCTCTTCCAACAGGACAATGCACCACCACACAGGTCTACAAACACCCAATTATGTTTAGAGGAACACTCATCTGAGTTTGGGGTTTTGCCATTCCCACCCAAGTCACCAGATCTTAACATTAACGAACACATCTGGACTTAGACTGATGTACCATATCTCTTACACTTCAGTGCAAACCATAACATAGTGACATATAACACTCATCATATAACATATAGCAGCAGAATTCCATCAGCACTAAAAATCCTACATAACAATAAATCTGCTTAGATTTGTTTTCATTTATCAGGTTCAAAACAAGAGACACGTTCAAGAAACGGAATACAATTAACGCGGCCATCAAAGCCGGCAAAGAGAATTTGGTAACGGCTCACACGTAATTCCAAATCCTGCGCACCATCATGGTGCTTGCACTAGTTTAAGG
>JAOVVF010000008.1:4184207-4227590 GCA_028565595.1 Duopalatinus emarginatus
ACCATCACCCAATACTACTACTACTACTACTACTACTACTACTAATAATAATAATAATAATAATACCAATTCTACTACTACTACTACTACTACTAATAATAATAATAATAATAATAATAATAATAAAATAATAATAATAATAATAATACCAATACTACTACTACTACTACTACTAATAATAATAATAATAATAATAATAATAATATAATAATAATACTTATTTATTTAAAAAAATATATATTATATTGAGTATTATATTTACTTATATTTAGTATTTAAAAAATAATAAATCTTTGTGTTTTATTAAACTCAAAACACAAAAGCTCTCTTCAAATGTTGCTAACCATGTCAGATTTTCTCTCATTCACACCCATAGGCTTGTGGTTAATGAGCCAGCATTGGGGTCAGAAGTTTGCAGTTTGAGCCCTGCAACTGACAAGACTCAACTGAAGTGCCCTTGAGAAAGGCACCTAACCCCTAGCAGCACTGCGAATGTCATGTATATCATTAAGCTACTAGAAGAGGTTAGGGGGAAAGATGAGAATGAGAAAGAAATAATAATTTGATGGTTTGCTGGTATGTTTGCTGTAAGTTACTCACCAATGTTAGCTTTATTTGAATTTGTAATTTTTTTTTTTAGGTATTTAAGATTTTAGATTCAGAATAAACCATTGTTGGGAATGGTAGAACTTTTGGTTGTTTCCATATAAACATCTTGGATAACCATAGGTTCATCTTCTAATTCATTAACAACAACAACAACTATGTTCACATTGCTTAAACAAACGAATACTTCTTGTATATTTTTGGCCTACACCAAGCAAACACACAAAGCCAGTGTAACTTATTTACTACAATGTCTTTTCCACCATTGAGATCCCACTGTGTGAATTATGTGACCACATACTAAATTGTCTCATCATATGTTCATTTTATTGGCTTCTGTATGGTAGAGTTTTATCATTGAAGAGACGTATCAAATATTACTGACATTCCTCTAATAAGCTAATCCAATCCAAATACAACTACAGAGTAACTTAATTCTTTATTTCTAACAAAAGATGAGTAAAATTTGTTATTCCTGCTTCAAAGACCAACTAGTTTCTACCATTCCCTGCCCCGATACATCTGAACCAGCACTCATGGTCAATATCAAACCTTTAATAAATTACATTTCAGCGTAGAAAGAACAAAGCAGACAACATTGTGGGCACCAAAACAACAGATTGTCATAATGTAACCATGTTTGCTGTTCAGTCACAGTCCTTTTCAAAGCACCTTTTATACTAACACCTATGGGGTTGCAAAACCAATTTACCAGGTGTTCTTTAAGAAATTGCTTACATCAGCTTTAATGTCACTGCCAGTAATTCAGTTGTGTAAATGATGTAGCACTCTTTGTCTGTGTAATGTGACTGGATGGGCTGCTTACGGCTGAATAGGTGCTCAAAAAATTGTCCTTGGTTCTGAGGTCATTAACATTAACACCACACGGGCTGTTTTTGCAGTTTAGCTGTATAGACTGGTAAGGGAAAGTTACTGACCCTAAACATGTGAGAAGGATTACATTCATTCATTCTCATTTTAAACAGTCAGTCTGTATTCCATGTGCTGTTACAAAATTAAAGCCAAGCAATTTTATTATGCCTGTTGTTCCCAAAATGCTTTATGTTGGTTCACACTGTGCAAGCACAGGATCTGGAATTTATTTATTTATAATTTTTTTAATGGCTTGATGACTGGTAAGGTACAGTTGTTAATATGTTTATTTTATTATAGTTATAAAAGCCTAATTAAACTATTAGTTAAATAAATGACTCATCTCTATTCATCAGCTGTCTCTGATGAATGAAATGGATTATATAATTATTGTTTATTAACATGTTGCTTTTAGAAGAAGTCGTTAATGTTAATTAAATTAATCTGTAATGTAATTTATATAGAGCTTTTACTAAAAGACATTGTAACAAAGCAGGTTTGAATGTGTTATGTCAGTTCACTTGTGACTGCTGCACAAAAGATTTTGGCTGCCCCACTTTTGATTTACACAAAAGAAAAGCAGCATGCAATGAAAAGGGGTCAACAATCAACAGTGCTCATTACAGTGTGATGCTCACCGAAGATCTGAAGACTAAAATTCAAGCAAAACACTATCCAAGGGTGTTGTTATGTTGCATACATGTCCACCCATACTGCCCATACTGTCAACACTCTCCAAAAATATTGTTTTGAGGTGTTAAGCATCCTCCCTATAGTCATGATCTTGCCCCATTGGATTATCATCTGTTTAGTCCCCTGAAAGAATCTATAAGAGGACAAAAATTCATGTCTGATGAAAGAGGTGAAGACAGTGGTGCATTTGTGGCTCACAGCTCAACCTAAAACTTTTTATTAAATGAAGAAATACTAAAAAAAAAAAGTCCACTAAGCCTGGGGATGTATGAGATAGTCCAAGAAGCTCTGGCAATCACACACACAGGCCTTAAGGGAACCCAGACATACATGAGGATAACAGGCAAAACCCCACACAGACAATGACTAGAAGTTAGGATTAAACCTACAACCTTGCTGCAATACCCACTGCACCACCACACAACACAATCCAAGAGCCCTTTCTAACAATACATATTGTTATTTAAAAAAAAAGAACAATTAACAGCTTGACATGCTCAGCTTGACATGAAGACTGTCTATGGGTCAATATCATGAACATATCGCAAAATATTGATATTGTTAGATTTTATTATAGATGACCAAATATTTACACACACCTCAGTACAATTATTTTCCACAAGAAATGTATCTCCCTCATTTTATACCACTTTATTTAATAGGTTGTATGCTAACTGCTTAGTGGTATGAAGCTTGTTTAGCTGGCATTCCATGCGACCCCTGTTACATCTACAAATGTCTCTGACAGGTGAACACTATGAGTGCCACCTTTCTTACGCCCGTTCACGTCCTGCATTTATTCGGATGGGTTTGGCCTCTTCCAACAGGACAATTCACCATCACACACATCTGGAGACTCAAAATTATGGATAGTGGAACACGCATCTGAATTACCAGAAATTTTATTACTATCTAAAAACTTTTGTGTGTAAAAGGCACATTATAGTGAATTTGTTCCCCCTGTTTGAAAGCTAGGTGGGGTCATTTCGCTTTATTTTCCACCAGGCAAATTTCCATTACAGATTCAGTGGTGATTTGTATAAGGATTGTAAAATATAAAACATTTGTAAAACATATGAATGAGTTGTTTTATTATACTTTATATTCAAGTACTTAAACGTTATTAAACATATTTTTTTGGCCCCTACATTAAAAGAAAACCAGTGCTGGAGTTGCGGAATGCTTTTGTCCACCCTGTCATGTCACAGTCCACCCTGTCATCTTTACCTTTTATAAAAAATATTTAAATTATTTTCAAAGGATAATAAATCTTTTGTGTTATTTATTTATAAGCAAGTAGGGGTAGCAGTACTGTTTAAAAATTTGTTCGAAATCAGAAGTGCATGTTATAGTGATTTTACCTAGAAACATATAATTTGTAGAAATGTCATTATTACCAAAAACTTTTCTTATTAATCCAAATGTATTGTTGAGAAATTGCCACAATATCTATCTGAAATTGTACACTTTATGATCGATATGCAATGAAAATATATTTACTCTGTTTTGAATGTGTCCATGACAGAGTAGACATGTTAGAATACATTTGTTTTGAATATTAAATGCGTGCAGGTAGTTTATAAAAAAGTGCTGGAGCTTGAACAACATGCATTTCTAACATCCTATAGTCTACTTAATAGAATAAATATAAAGTTAAATGTAATAATAATAATAATAATAATAATAATAATAATAACAACAACAAGAACAAAACAACTATTATTATTATTATTATTATTAGTAGTAGTAGTAGTAGTAGTAGTAGTAATAGTAGTAGTATTACATTTTCTTAACAATTTACATTTCACATTTTTAATTACATAGGTGGAAAAAAGCACATTTATAGTGAATGATAAACCCGTATTTGACCACTAGGTGGCAGTATTTCTCTTTATTTTCCACCAGGCTACTCTCCATTACAGGTACAGTGGTGATTTACATAATGGTTGTAACACATAAAACTTGTAAAAACATATAAATGAATTATTTTATTATTTTTTATATACAGGTATATAAAGGTTATTAAAGACATTTTCTTGGCCCCTACAGTAATAGACACACAGTGTTAGTGAACACACAGATAAATAGAAATAAACAGAAAGTGTATTAGTTTTGGGGTGAATATAACATATGTCATGTTGAGTCTGAAACCCTGGAGAACACGAGTCTATGTGGTGGTGTTTCTCTCCCTCTCTCTTCTCCAAGTTGAAGTGGTTCTCCTCCTCTTTCTCCATTGCTATGTTAATGAGCCGTGCTGCTGTGAGCTCGGAGCTCCACACGGATCTTCACACGCTCTGTCTGTCCCTATAACAAGTCAGGAGATGCTCACTGGACGTGTGCGTTCCTTCTTTTGTCTCATCGTCTGACGCTGAACTTCACCTGAAATCTGTGCAGGAAACTGAAGTTTGGAGTAAACTCGAGTATACTGAACAAGTCTTTCAGAGGAAACTTTCACTGAACAAACTTTACTGAGTGGAGCTTCAGAGAGGATCCATGAGTCTGGACCTAGTTTGTACTCTGGAATAAAACTGGTGAGATTTATTTTTATTTACTAATAATTATTTTTTTTAATGTTTAAATGTGCTGTATGTTCAATTTCCAGGATTTTGTGCAGGTGGGCAAATATTTTTAATAATAATTTAATTTTTAATTTTTATTCCTTTTATAACTTTTGGGAGATATTTAAATTATTTCTAAATTTAAAAACAAGTTATGACACTTTTTTTAAGCATTAAATGTAAAATAAATAATAATAAAGCCAAAACAATACTTCACTTAAAAAGTCATCTAGCATAGATTATTATATCAATTATTGTATCTACATTATTAAGTAATCCATAATCCTATTAAATAACTTTTCTCATGTATTGTTGAGAAATATCTGTAAATGTACACTTTACTAACACTATGCGATAAAAAATATATTTACTCTACTTTGAATGTGTCCATGACAGAGTGGACATGTTTGGGCATTTGTTTGAATACTGGCTGTCTGCAGTAAATTTATAAAAAAGTGCTGAAACTTGAACATGCATTTCTAACAATCTAATATCAGTCAGTCAGTATAGTAACCGTTAACTCTGTCACGGTTGTGGTTCATACCGCAGGTCTATTTCATCATATTTGTAACGTAGTTCTGGTCTTTTACACTATAAACAATAAAGGTTTTCCATTGGAAAACATCATTACCATCATCATTACCATCATCATCATCTTTTTCTTCTTCCTCTTCATCATTATCATTTTTATAATCATCATCATCATCATCATCATCATCATTTTCTTCTTCTCCTTCTTCTTATTCTATTATTGTTGGAGACATCTTGGCATCACTTGAGATCACCAAGATCTTCATCCAACCTTTTCTGTCTAAACTCTATTAGTCACATGCTGTGATTCTCATTTAAACTAAAATAGTTTTCAGTGCATTTTACACTGGTGTTTTGTGAACACAACTAATTGGTGACCAAGTAGTATTTCACTATTGCACTTGTTGTTTTATCTTACACTACTACTCTACTACTCGTCTCCTCCAGTGAAACTTGTTCCTAGTTTACATCCAGAACTTTTGCACCTTGTCACAGCCTGGATAAATACTGTAGAATTAACAGCTATAATGTGTGACACATCAGCGAGTTAAGCAATGCCAGTCGGTCCTGTAGGGCAGAAGTGTTTACATGCAGGAAGTGTTGCCAGTGTCCTCAGGGCTTGGCACTAGAAATGAAGAGCTCCTGCTGTGGTGCGCTTTGTCCCTCTGTGGGATCCACAGTCACGTGACTGGTTTGAATGGAGAAGCGGACTGTCTGTCCATGGGCGAAAGCTCTTGCTGTTTGATTATAAGTCATGCACTCTTGAGTGTGAGAGACCGAATGGAGAAACCTTGACAGAACGCTCATGCTGCACTTAGAATAGATGATAAATGTGGATGTGAAGCGATCAGTGCAATCATGCTTACAATTCAGCCATGAGGAAGTCATCATATGGTTATTTTAACCATGCAAACAAAAGTGGTCCAGTTTGCTATCCGAGTGCACTAAACAGCGTGGCAACATGATCTTTCATTAACAAGCCCTGGGTTCTTTAATCAGCTCACTCTCTTTACTCTCAACTTGGATCAGCAGGTTTGATATCTGCTTTAAAAAAAGCTCTACTGGTCTGTTTTAAGTGGACTATTTCTCTGATTTGGTCTCATTTTTTAAATAGATCTGTCTTGAGTCTGACGTTAGACATATTCCTGACAGGCTGGATACAAGGATTCTTACAATGGAATTTGGGCAACTGGATTATATTGTCATCAAAAGATAAATCTAATGAAATGAATAGCCCTAGGTGTTAAATATGACTCCATATGAAAATGTTAGCCAGTTTTCAACTACATCAATAATGTTATGTTTTTGTTGCAATATCTTGCCCAGTGGAGTTTTATCATTGTACCATGATGTTTGTTTTTGGGAGTGGTAGGTTGCGGCAGATGGTTGCAATAAAAGCAGATTTATTCCATGGTATAATTAAAGGGCTTGCCATCATGGAGCTTCAGTTTACCATCTTCTGGGAGATAAAAATATGCCAAACCATTGCAAATGGTTTAATTTAGTTTGTTTCTTGTTTTAAATCTGTGGAATTCTACACATTGCTTCCCTCGGCTTCTCATGAAGCACACACACTGCTTATGTATCACAAAACAAGTGGAAATCGGATGTTATTTATCCACTGTATTGTCGAGACATATATTTTATACAGTGATGACAGGAATGTAGTAGATAGAGGTGTACCACAGTTATGTCTGGACAATCTACGAAGTTCAGTGAAATATGATCCTCACCCTGGCTGTAGAATTTCAGAAAAGACAAATACATTAATTTTTCTACATAATCTCCCTGCTTTTCAATACACTTTGTCCATCTGTCACCAAGCTTTTGCATTCCCTCAATAAAATGTTTTAGGCTGAGCTGCGAGCCACTAATGCACCACTGTCTTCACCTTTTCATCAGATACAAATTTAGGCCTTCTTTCAGGGGTCCAAACAGGTGATGGTCTGATGGGGCAAGATCAGGACTATAGGGAGGATGCTTAAAACCTTAAAAAAGAGGTTTTTGAAGAGTGTTGACAGTATGGGCAGTGGTGTATGGACGTGTATGTAACAACACAACACCCTTGGATAGCAGTCCTCTGAGTGTTGTGTCAATTTTAGGCTTTGGCTTTTCAGTAAGCATCTTACTGTAATGAGCACTGTTGATTGTTGAACCTTTTTTACTGCACGCTGCTCTTCGTTCGTGCAAAACACAAGTGGGGCAGCCATTATTTTTTGCACTGCAAGTGTTCAAATGTTCAAACCTGTACATTAGTGACTGGGAAAGCAGAGACCTACTACGGAAAGTGTTGATAAGACAGTGCAGGCAACAGAAGTGTTAGTAAAACTGGAGTGCGGACTCATGCTTGTGTCTCACTCAATATCTTAAAACAATCACAGAATTGTCAGATTTATAATTGTAAGATTTGTGCAGTGAAATTGAGTGACTATAGACAGCTGTGAACCTGAAGTAGTGCATGCCAACTCAAATGGTTTCACTTTATTCACACACAGCGTTGGATCTGTAAAAATCAGTAGAATTTTGTTGTCTTTTTAACTTCACAAAGACAGATGTGTTTTGGGAGTGCTCAGTGGGAACGGCTTACAGAGATGCCGTCTGACTGACAGGCACACATTGCTGCATTTACTGGCTGCTTTAGTGAACGGTGTGGGAAATCAGCAACCTTCCAGCGCCATAGAAATGCCGAGCTGTGCCCTGATTCTCTCACTGGATAAAAAAAAAATCTTTGGTTACCAAGTTTGGGTTTCTGTGGTTCGATGCTTCACTGATGTTATACAGAAGAATTTTAGTCTGTATTTAAGCCGTTAAACCACACTCCAGTACTCTGACAAGGAAAGTCTGAATGACTTCCTCAGTGCCGTTCTTGACTATCCCAACACAACACAACTCAAAATAAACTGAATCCGCTCAAACCAGACTAAACCATAAAACCATGCAACGTGGGTGATTATGGCCTTTTTATATCTTTTGAAAATGTGATCTGAACCTTCTGTTTACATCTAGTTACTCATTCAGATATAGACAGCCAGTTTTATGATTATGAATTATATACACTGAAGTATCAGAAAAACTGGTACACTAGTCTAATATATTCTGGGTATGAACTCCACAAGCTTGCAGAAATATTCTATAGGCAATGAACACCATACATCCTGCAGAACGGTCCACAATTCTGTTGTATTCTGAGGCGTAGGATTTCTGTGTTCCACAGCACATTGAATGGCATCCCAACTGTGTTTGATAATGTTAAGATCTGGTGACTTAGCTGGGCTAGACATGTGTTGTGGTGCATTGTCCTGTTGGATGAGGCCAAACTGATCAGAATGAATCAGAATGAACTACTCAATAAGGAGGCAAACATAGCGTTCACCTGTCAGAGATGTTTGTAGACGTACTGGGGTTCCATAAAATATTACCTAAACCTATACCATTATATAACCACCATTAGCCTATGTATTTTGTATAGCCTCATCTGTAGCAGTTTTTCTGGCTCATTAGTGTACAGAAACAGCTTTGCTTAAAATAGCACTCTAAATACTAAATACTGAAATAAGAAATAGGAAATCAAAGTGTTTACTTGGCCAGCACCATGGCACAATGGATAGTGCTGTCTCACAGCAAGCAGGGCTTGGGTTTGATTTGTTCTCCAAGTGTTTGTGTGGGTTTTATTCCAGGAACTCCAGTTTCCTCCCACAGGCCAGTGATTTGGACATTTCCCCTAGGCATTAGTGTGTGTAAATAAGTGTGTGCCCTGCAATCCAGGGTGTTTCCCTGCTTTTTGCCCAGTGACTGATGGAGGAAGACTCCAATGACCCAGTAAGATAATGAATGAACGAATGAATAGCAGCTTAGATAATGAATGAATGAGTGAATGAATGAAAGTAGTGAACAAATTTTATTTCTGGGTGCATATGTAACACTTTTTCTTGTTCAGGTGATTAATAGTGATAACTTATTATGCGAATCAGTTTTTAAAGTTACCTATAACTTTTATCCTTTCTCTGTTCTGTTCTTTTGTAAAGCCCTGATGAAGCCCAGAAGAACATTTAGCTAAGGCAGAACCACTGAGAATCATTTTATTGGTCATTAATTTAGTTTATGTCTAAAAAAAATGTTTGATTCTTCCAAATCATGTTATGGAATGTTATCATATGAACATTGTATTGTCTTATAGAGAAATTCAACAAAAGAGTACAACAAAATTAGCAACAAAACTGGCACACATAGGCTTGGGGTAAATACAAGGCCTTGGGACAAGAAGGTCCCTGGTTTGAGCCCTGTGAACTCCAAGACTCAACTGAAGCGACCTTGAGCAAGTCACCTAACCCTTAACTGTTCCTCATACACTGCGCATAAAGGGGCTGCCCACCTGTCTGGGCATGTGTGCTCACTGCCCGTTAGTGTTCACTTCTGTGTATGTGTGTGTTTCACTGCACGGATGGGTTAAATGTAAAGGTGAATTCCACTGCACAGTGGTCAAAAGGGTTCTCGCTAAAACGTGCTACTTTGATAACATCGTTCTATAAATGGTTTGTTAAGTAGACTTAATGTTTCATTGTGAAATACACCTTTTGAAAACATTATTGGTCTGAAATAATTAACTGCCATCTGAATGTAACCTTTTTTGGATGAGCCTTGCAAATATTGTATTACAGACGTCACCCTGGCTAATAAAAAAAACAGTACAGCTTGTGTTTAGAAGAAACAAGCCCTCACTTCTGTCTTCATGATTGTCTCAGAAGCCACTTACATGTAAAGTGGGTAATCCTGTATTTCCTTTCCTGGCTCTATAGGGCACTTAAGAGTAGATGACATGCTGTATATCAGGTTGGTAGACACAACACTCCAGATCCACTCACATCAGCTAATAAATATACTGTCCCCAGCTTACACTTGTCTGGAGGCCCTGGATTCCCTCAGTCTTAGGCTGAGCTGAAGTCTGTGAGACATAACATTTGGTAAAACCATATCCTCATGCTGGCATCGATAAAGCATATGCGCATGAAATTTGAGATTGACTTCAGAGGAAGCGTAGAGCATAGCACATAGTCCAGGCTTCATTTGAAATAATCTTTAAGGGCACGACTGAGGTGGGCTGATTGTAGCTGTTGGTTGTAAATCCAAAATTAACACCCGAAAGTTTGAAAAAAGATTCAAGCATCCTAAAAAAAGGAACATTTGATGGCGTCGGTGGAAAAAAAAATCCCATCTCAGTACACATGCCCGAGGCACCACCTGTCCCCATAAAAAGCAAACTGAGGACAGTTTGGAGGGAGAGCAGTTTAATACAGCATTCTGTTGAGTTTTTAATTAGCCCCCTGAGTGGCTTTGCCCATGGACAACCCCTCCTTCACTCTCTGCATGCTCTGAAAAGCTCAGGCAAAGAGCAGCCTGTGACTTGAAAACTAATTATTCCGGGTGAATTTTTCGGAGCAGAAATGTGGCTCGGGGTTACACCTGCTTCTGTTACCAACATGTTGAACAAATGTTTAGCAGGACCTTTTACACTGTTGTTCTACCCGTCACACATTGGACAGATTCCCACCGGAGTGACACATAAACTTTCTAATCAACTGTCTCGCTTGTTTTCAATCGACAAAAGCCTTCCCATTGTGCTAAGGCTATTAAATTACACAAATATGTATTGGAATCTCAACTTAACTCAATGATACACCAATCATCCATAACATTAAAACCTGCCTGAACAGCTTCCAAAACAGCTCTGACCCATCAGATCCATGTGGTATCTGGCAACAAGACATTAGCAACAGATCCTTCTATGGATCTTCTGTTGGATCGGACCAGATGGGCTAGCCTTCGGCCCCCAAGCACGTCGGTGTGTCTTGAGAACCCATGACCTTCTCACCGTTTTACCATTTGTCCATTCTTGGACAACTTTTGGTAGGTACCAATGACTGTATAACAGGAATATCCCATAGACCTATTGTTTTGGAGATGTTCTGACCCAGTTGTCTAGCCATTTCATTTTGGCCCTTGTGAGTTATTTATAATGTAACACTTGCCCATTTTTCCTGCCTTTAACACACCAACTTTAAGAATGGACTGTCCATGTGCTGCCTAACATATCCTACTCCTTAACAGATGCCATTGTAACTTAATAATTAGTGATATTTATTTCACCTGTATGCTGTGGAGTTTCAATGTTATGGTTGATTGGTGTATAATAGTGTTTTATAGAAGGTGTGCTTAATATCAGGACTTTGTCTCTGTTTGTCAGCTGGGTTGATGTGATGTGTCCTGATGTGAAGTATAATAACTGTAACCAAGTGCTGTTGCTTTATTACATTTACATTTACGGCATTTGGCAGACGCCCTTATCCAGAGCGACTTACAAGTGTGCTTAGTTAAATTACATTTACATGTATTATATTTTACATTATATATTTAAAATATTTACATTTGTGGACCATTGCAAAACAAGCTTGTGTTCATGTTATGGGGCAGCTGTGGCCCCATAAGGAACCGGTCTTATGACTAGGAGGTCTTGGGTTTGATCCTCAAAATGGACAAGACATGACTGAAGTGGCACCCAACCCCCCAACTGCTTCCCAGGCACTGTGGTTGCTGTGGTTCCCCCCTCTGGGCAAGTGTGTTTGCCGCTCCCTAGTGTTCACTAGTGTGTGTGTTTCACTGCAAGGATGGGTTAATAAATTCAGAGGTCACATTCCTCTGCTGAAGTAGGCGAATATTTCACTTTATTTATTTATTTCACTCATTTATTTCACTCATGTTGTAACAGCTTTAAACTCTCATTCCCTCATAATCGTCTCTTTATTCTCCCCCTTGAAGTTAATACCACAAGAAAGCAGCTTATCTTGTTACAGAGAATGCAAACTCCTTTGGTTGTTACAAAGCTGACTTTTACAAAGCACTGACACTGGAGACTCCTCCCATAAATGTATAATTAATATCTACAGTTATTGGTTGACCTTTGCTAAATAATAAAACTTTTACAAATCTGTTTATTATAAGCATTGGATTTCTAGTGAAAAACCTAAAATGAGCACATAATAATAAAAACCTGTGATTTGAATTAAAGCCACATGATTGTCAGAGAAAATCAGCTTCTTCCAAACTGCCAGATTATCAGTTCATTTATCAGCTTCTAATTTTATACCTTGCATTTATGTGAATATATATAAATATATATATATATTTCAGGCATTTTGTTTGTTTTACAGTTTTGTACTAGTATAACTAGTATAGAAAGAGGAATATAAAAATGTTTTAATTGGACCAAACTTGCCCCTGGGCTTCAAATAAGCATTCCTGAATGAATCCTGCAATGTGTGTGGATCTTTGTAACAGATGTGAGAGGGCACTGTTGTGTGCAGTTTTTATTTAACAGATTTAATTCAAAGCACTAATACATAGAGGGTTCTCTTGTTAAGGGCAGAACCTCTTTACAAAATGGAGCCAGAAGAACCCTTGACTGAACATTTAGGAAGACGTATTTCTCAATGGTTCTTTAGGTTATTAATACTTTAATTTTGGAAAGAGAATCTACTTGTAGGGCAGCCATAGGCTTGTAGTTAGGGAATGAGCCTTGTGACCGGCTGTGCATATTTGATTCCAGCAATCGACAAGACACAACTCAAGTGCCCCTGAGCAAAGCACTTAACCCGTAGCTACTCCCTGGGCACCATGGATAGGGTTGCCCACCTTTCCCGGCATGTGTGCTCACTTCCCTGTAGTGTGTGTTCACTAGTGTGTGCATGTATGTGAGTGTTTTACTGCACGGATTGGTGAAATGTGGAGGTCAAACAAAACAACAATAAAAAAAGAAAAAAGATTTATATAAGAGATTAGCATAGTAAAATGTAGAGGGCACTATAAAGTCGATAAATAAAGTAATTAGGTGAGTGGAAAAGCTTGGGTTTTGTGTGTTTTTTAATGGAAACATTACTTTAAACATAAAAGAAGGAGAGGGAAAAGGAGAGAAAGAGGTCAGTATGTAGGTATATGTATGAATGTTTGTATAACTTATCTCTTATAAAGTGTTTAATTTGAAAAATAGTTGAAAAATAGTCTCATAGTTGAGATAAAACTTAAAAGAAAGCAGTGTATACAACTATAATGAGCTGAGTGGATCTAATAATGGGGCTGCTTTCTTCACATTGAATAAGATATCATCTACATGCCGTCTGAATCCAGATACCTCTTAATAGCCAGCACTGATATTCACCAGAGCGGAGTCTTCGCGTGTTCGAGAGCAAATATTTAGGGATGTTCCATCTGCCCACTGGCCTGAGCTTGGAACCACTTCAGAGTGCACAATCTCCGCTCATAAATGGACCTTGGGTAGCTTTAGGGCTTCAGTTTGTGTATCAAAGTCCCAAAATTCCCCCTCCTTCAGCCGTCCCAGTGTGTATGGGCCTTTTCAGACACCACAGCAGCACCCTTGTTTGACTGACCCCCCAGTTGTTGGAGGCTTTGCGTCTGCAGCTGTGTCCAGCCAGTTAGGTGAAACCAGAGCAGGACAAGTGCTGCTGCTTCCATTCACATTGTCGAGAGGAGACCGCTCTCGCGCTCTTCACTCTTTCTTCCTCACAGAGTCGTCTTTTAGACCCACTCAGAGACCCACGCTGTAAAAACGTTACTGCTTCGCGGTGTCACTGGGTTGGCGCTATTGTAGTAACACGAAACCAAAGATCAGAGGAAACCCGTCTGGGACAGTTTTGCATGCTAAGCAGATCCCATGCCTGCAGAACAGTTGTTGAGTAAATGAGTTACAGGGAAAGTGTTGGAAGTGTGTCTAGAATGTTGGAAAAGTTTTAAAACACATCCATATCTTGTTGCTTGTCTTTCCTGAGTATGTTCATTACTATTATTTATGTTTATCCTCTTATGTGGCAGTTGTATGAAAGCTTGAAATGATATCTTAGTGTTCCTGTCATTGTCATCATAAAAGGTTTGGTTAAGACACATAAGGGGATATTTCTCACAGAATGAACCGGACTGCATGAACATGCATGTACACAAGACATGCAATGTGCTGCAGAAGAAGATGGCTGGTCATTCTGTTATAATGTGGGCCAAAGGTCAACAGATATAATGTTTTTGTACTTACTAAATATTTTTATATAATACAACCAAGATAATTTTATAAAAAAAAAACCCAAATGATAATAATTATTGCAATTTCAGCCATAATCCAGGCTTTTCCTTTATGCCCATAGTTTCCTCTGAGTAAGGCTGTTTTTCTGAACCTAGCAATGCAGGCTGAGGTGTGACGTGACTGCAGATGGCAGAGGTGCTTTGTCTGAGTTCTATCAGTCCAACAGGAGAAATTTGTTCAGCAGGAAAGGGCAGTCTGGTTTCAACTTTGCTGTTAGCTGAGAGAGAGAGAGAGAGAGAGAGAGAGAGAGAGAGAGAAAGAGAGCAAGCTCTGAGTTGTTTGAGACAAAACAGTGCCAGCAGTGTGTTAATGACATGTGGCTTGGCTGGCAGCAAAACGGCCATTGTCGGCACAGCTCCGGCTGCCACACTGTCCTGTCAATCACATGAGCAGAAAGCACAGGATGAAGGAGATCGATTGCATATAACTATGCACTTTTACATGCAGCAGATCTGATTGTGCACATCTGTTACAGAGCACTGAAAACCATTTGATTATGAAATTATAACTGGAGTTTAACTATATTTTGCACACATATATGAATGCATGAATGTTTGCGCTTTACTTGTACAAGAATGGTCATTACTTTTGGATTTACTGGTGACTTCAGCATAATGTAAATGTAGCAGTGTTTTGCCTATCACAGTTTGGGAAACCCATAATGAGATGGTATATGTTGAGACATTTTTAGCGGTTTCCACAGTAAGGAAATTTAGGAAAGGCATGGGAAGATGGAAGCAACAAGGCCCGCCTGTTAACAGCTTACAGTGTATTCTTCCTGTCTTTCAGCTTCTTATCTGCAATATGTGATATTTATCTTATATAAATTGGCATCTTCTATGACGGGCTTCTTGACATTCTTTGACACCACCAACCAAAGAACTCGTGGGAGAACGTGAACGTCGTGTTGCCTGTGGAAGTCAGATATATTGTGACAGTGATCCCAGCATAAGCCTCATTGCATAAAAATTATACAGATAATTTAACAGAAGAGCCTTTTCTCAAACAAAAAGCATTCTTATAAGAGGATTTAACACACTGGGGGTAGGTTTTGTTAACCAGCACAACTCAGGTATAAAAATGTTGTCCATTTGAATACCTTTAATTCCTTTTAAAGCTACCTTCGAAGCTCGTTGTACACTCAGAATTAAACTTTAGGGTGTTCACATTGTTGATATTGTTGGTGTAATGGAGAAAAGTTCCCAAACTGACAATGAAATATTTTTGGATGTATGATGCTTTTGTATTGTGGCCACTAGTCCAGTGGCTCCTTCTCATTTAAGTATCAAAGGAGCTAGTGGCACAACAGACCAACAAATGCCATAGGTTCCACAGCCATCTGTGACTGAGAGTCTCTGCGTGTTGGTCTTCACCTTCCTCAGTTGGTTCTTGAGAGTTGATTCTTAGGCTGGAACTGGGCAGGAGTAAATTATGGAGAAATAGAGAAAAAAGTATTTTAAAATCAGTTTCTCTAAAATCTCCTGTCATTGCCAGAAGGTTTTGCAATGCCCATTGTAATCCCTGGATATGAAGCTGAGGTCTGTATTGCAGAATGTAGTCCACATGGGCCAGCCTGAGAATACAAATGTTGTGCATGAAAGAGTCTAAAACCTTGCATCACCATACAGGCTCAGTGATGTTACTCTCCCATGTGGAAGCATTATCAATAGTAATCATGGGGTGCTGAACATTTTGAAATCTAAAGTTTTTCAGATTAAAAACAACAGTCAGAAAAACTACTCAAAAAAACTTCTACTCAATAAAGCTTATGTTCAGAATGGTAGAATTAAACAATACTAAAACTCTGTATGTTGAAGATCCAGTGGTGTCAGACAGTACCATTAAAAACTGGTTTATATAGCAATCTGGTTCAGTGTGAGTTAATTAATGGCTAATGTTTAACATACTTTTAAGTGTAGTGCAGAATTTCACTCATATTTCATGCGACATGAGAAAGTCTGACCCATTCACAGCAATAGCTTTACTGAAAACAACACGTTTGTGATTCTTTTTCAACCTCTACTACTATATGAGTCTGTGGAAGGTCTCTATACTATGCTACTTTAAGTAGACAATCTTGACCAGCTCGTGACCAGAAAAGAACACAAAGATATCACATACTCTGTGGAGTGTGGGAAAAACACCTGAGTGACCATCTGCATGACACTATATTAATGTCTAAAACAGCAGGTTTTTACAGAACGCTGTAGTGCCAGAAAAACTGGTTTAAAACACATAGGCTGGTGGTTGCTCCATAATATTATGGGGTTAGCTGGCATTCCATGGGACCCCTGATGCATCTTTAACAGGTGCATGCTTTGTGTGCCACCTGATGGGTTTGGCCTCTTTCAACAGGTCAATGAATGTCTAGAGATGCCAAAATATGGTTAGATGAACACTCGTCTGAGTCGCCACAAACATGAAACACTTGCTTTTTATTTGTCTTATGTGTTTCAATGTTTCTTATTGCCTAAAGGTATTTCCCATGATGGTGCTCTGCCTCCTGTGGCGCTGTGCGTCTGTCCTACTGGGCCTGTCATGCTGCCTTTTGGGAGTGACATCATCACTGAACCTGGAGGACCCTAACGTCTGCAGCCACTGGGAGAGGTACATTGTCATCACAACACCACACACACATACATATATACACACACACACACACACAGAGAAAGAGTGCAAGAGTGACAGCGTGTGTGTGTGTGAGAGAGAGAGAGATAGAGAGAGAGAGAGAGAGAGAGACACACAAAAGCAGAGGTTTTTAAGTAACACATATTTAAAATACTTTAACACCATCCTGCGGTATTGTCATATATTATCTGTCATATGAGAAAGAAATTCCTTTCTGAGGACAAATTGGTCTATGTCAGTGTGAACTGTGACTAACTTGTGATCTTAGATCCATACAAGGCATAAAATATGCAATAAAGAACAGTATGTAACTTCTGCCTACTGGTTTTTATGATAACGCAAATGTCTGGCCCAAAGATACAACAGAATTTTATATGGCGAGACTTTTTAAAATGAATTCCTTTTTATCCCACTAGTCAAATGGAAGACTCGTTTTTTTTGGCACCACTTCCTGATTATTCAGGGACATGTTTTCTTAGTAATGTAAAAGCTCAGAATATTTAGTCGGGGTGATAATAGCTTAAGCTGCTGTGCTAAGAACTATAATAAGGTCATGTGATTGTAATTGATGCAAATGTCTTTTAAATATAACCGACTCAGTAAATAATACAATTTGTCTAACCAAATTCAACTGACCTTTTTCTGAAATTAGACATAAACATACAGTAGAATTACAAATAACAATATTTATTTAAATTATATTCAGTAAAAAATCTACAGTAAATCATTTCATAATTTCCTTGTCGGTGTGTCTACAGTGCCTGTAGTGCTGAATAATTTCTCTCAACAATGAGACACAGACCAGTTTCTATCTGGACTTCAGACCCTCAAATCTAAAGAACTAGCTCATAACCGTTGCACTTTGATGGACTTCTGATCTCAGTTTTAGCAGCCATTAAAATTTTTTTTAGTTAAAGAATTTAAGTTTTTCTGGTTGAACCAGACCAAGAGAACCTCATCTATGCCTTTATTTCTAGCAGGACTGATATCACACCTTGAAAAGACAATTAAAGCATTTTAGTTGCTACAGGATATAGCTGCTAGAGTTCTCACTAGGAGTTACTGAAGGGAACACATCACTGCAATTCTTCAGTCATTTACAGCAGCTACCAGAATGTTACAGAATTATCTTCAGGATATTATTGCTGGTCTATAAATCATTTAAGGATGGAGGATGTATTTACCTGATAAATACAATGATATAAGCCAGGCAGAACTCTCAGATCATTATGAACTAGTTGATTAGTCCTGCCTAAGGTAACTTTAGAAAAGGCCAGACACTTTTAAACCCAAGCTGAAAGCATGGTTATTTAACCAGCTTAGTTTAAAGCATTTTCATCATTCTAATTTTATCATTTTAATTTCATTCTTATTTACTTTTTTTAAATTTCCCCTAATCAACTTGTAATAAAACTCAATATCTTACAATATCAATAATATCGTAATCAATATCTTTATAACTGACTGTCTTTTGCACTTTAATTTTAGCTCATTTTAACTTCTTGACTGTACTTATGCAAAGCACTTTAAGTACACAAGTAAACTTGCCTTAGTGAATGAAATTCAATATAAAAATAATCTTGGCTAGAAAATGAACAGAAATATATCATTGTTGCCTACATCTGGCACTACAACAAAGAATCTGACAGTTAGCATAACACTAGCTGACAAGCTAGCATTATCTAATTGAAGTTTTTAGAATATTACGTGAATTCCACTTAAATAAAATACAGACACTAATTGGATGTCGATACTAATGTTTTCTCCCCTGTGACACACACACGCAAGTTTTAATAGGCAGAAGATTTCTGCAGCCGGATTAAGAAATGACTCAAGAATCCATTAAAGCAGATTGAAAGAGAACAAAGGTGGAGACTGCTTTCCCAGATAGATTTACTTTCACTGAGTAATGCATGGTAACAGCTGCAGTTCCCGGGGCAGCCGTGAAGAGGAAGGCTGTTGAACTGCAGGGACATAGTGTAAGCATGAGTGTGGTCTGGGCTCCTTTCGTAATGGATGGTACTCTTACTGACATTTAGTCACCACTGTTCGTGTCTGTTAGGGATGTTTTAAAATGGCTCCGGAACGCTAATAAAACAGAAATAGGCAATTTAGTAACTTCCAAATGATTCACAAAGACATGTACATTACGCATGTAGAAATTCCGAAATAAGGCGAAATAACATTATTTGCATCATTAGGATCATAATACAGCAACCTTTACCACCAAGTGTTTCATCCAAGGATTCTTTATTTGTTCATGTATCTATATATTCCTTTGACCATCTTTTGGTCTTTATCTGACTCATCTTACTCATTCAGAAGGGTTAAAAACATATAGACTACAAATGCTGTAGGAACAAAAGCCTGCCATGGTGTGGGCGAGTGTTCTTGTGCAAATCAATCAATGCAGTAAAATGACAAGGCATGGAATATAGTTGAAATGTGTTTTTTTTTAAATAAGAAACTAACAAAATGTCTACCACCCACAACATAATTCAGCTAAGCAAAAGGCAAAAATGAGTCAGACTCAGATTATGCAAGAGTCTGACAGTAATATTCTAAGCAGCTGGATCAGCTTTGGTAATGTGAAAGTCATGTTAAAGACGAGTAAACAAAGATGAGAATGGACTGAATGATGAGAAAGTGTCAGTGTAATGTACAGGACTGGGATGTAAAAATAGAATACAAAGTAATTTACGATTATATATTAATTTTCTTTTAACCTCTGATTGATGATGTACACGCTTAGGATTTCTGTATGTTGCATTTTATTTCAAACAATACACCGTATTACATCTCATCATACATACATACATACTCATCACAGTGATACCTGTGAGATCTATTAGGCGTGAACAGTCAGTTTTTAAAGTTGATGTTATGAAAAAATGGGTAAATGTAAGGAACTGAGAGACTCTGACAAAGACTAAATAGTGATGGTTAGATCTTCAAAACAGCAGGTCATGTAGGCTGTTTCTGGTATTTAGTGGTTAGTATCTACCAAAATTTGTCCAAAGAAGGACAAATTGTACACCAGGGTAATGGGTAACCAAGGCTGTCTGATGTACATAGGATAAAGACTAGCCTATTTGGTCTGATCCCACAAAACATCATTAGAGCAACATCATCTGTTGCTAATATCTTTGTGCCAGATAACACAGACCACTTTTCTAAATGGGTTAGATCAGCTGTTCAAGCTGACAGTGGTAATGTTATGGCTGATTGGTGTATACAGTGAACTACATTATATATATATTAATTTTTAACATGTGAATTGTAGATAACTTTTAAATGATCAGTGAAATATTGCCTTAAGATCCCAATACGGTCCTAATGTTGTGGTTTGGATGATTTGTCACTGTCCAATGTTATTTATTTATCCAAATCATAATGGCTTTACTGATTTTAATTGGAGGCCACCCATGTACAGTAAGCGGTGTGTGAAAGCTGAGACGTTTCATTGATACCTTCATTATGGCCTATTAAAACACTTACCACTTGTGCTGGAGAGGACCACACACGACTTTCATAAACAAGTCACAGATTGTAGGCGCTAATATTAACATGTTCTTTTTGTATTATGTGTGTCTTTACAGTTACTCAGTCACTGTGCAGGAGTCGTACGCACACCCGTATGATCAGGTGTATTACACCAGCTGCACTGACATCCTCACATGGTTTAAGTGTACACGCCACAGGTAAGAAAGCACAGTATTAAGAATTGTGTATCTCATTTATATTAATTACACAATTAAACCAGCAAATTTCATGGGCATTGGTGGCCCAGAGGGTAGGGCTCTGGGTTACTGTCTAGAAGGCTGTTGGGTATCACAAGCCCCAGCACTACCAATCTGCCACTACTGGGCCCTTGAGCAAGACCTTTAACTTTCTCTGTTTCAGTGCTGCTCTATAATGTCTGACCCTGAACTGGTAACAGCAATCTGGTATATATGAAGAGAAGAATTTCACAGTGCTGTAGAGTCTATATAAAAAGTAAAGGCTGCGTCTTTTGCAAATTATATACAGTGAAAATAGTTTCATTTAAGTAAATAATAAAACTTAACGAGACATGTTATTATAGGTAAATAATCAGCAATAAGGTGAGCTGTAGAGCAATCCGTTTGAACAGTTCACTAGCAATGTAGTTTAATCAAAAGGCCTATTGGTATTTGTTTTGAGCAATTGATTGATTGATTGACCTCATATATGTGGACACAAAGGAATTTTACTTCAGCATTTAACTACATCTGTATGGTGAAACACACACACACACATTGGGGGCAGTGAACACACTGTCCAAAGCAATGGGCAACCCTATCCATAGCACTCTGGAAACACTTACGATTAGTGTTTTGCTCAAAGGCACTTCAGTTGTGTCTTGTTGGTATGGAGGATTGGCCTGACAACCTTCCGGTCACATGACCCATTCCCTAACCCTGGCTGCCCTGTATATACAGGATACTGAATATAACAATATTTATTTCAGTAACAATATTTTCGCAGTATTTTATTATGTAAAATTATATTTCGTTATATGCATAACTATATTAAATTTTACTAACAGCAGTCATTTTTACATAAAAAATACCATTACAACTTAATTATGATAGTATATATTAAATATTCTTTAAAAAAATATACAAGAAGATTGAAACCATAGATACAGTAAAGAATCGTCTTCTTTATTATTATACTAATGATCTAAACTGGTACATTTAGGGTGAGCTACAAGACAGCATACCGGAGAGGAAACAAGACCATGTACCGCCGCAAGTCTCAGTGCTGCCCAGGTTTCTATGAGAGCAAGGAGATGTGTGTTCGTAAGTAATACTCTGAATTTGTCTTCCAGGCGACTCCTAGTTTAAAATGCTGAAATGTTCTTTGAAAGGTTTAATTAGTGTCTTTCTCAGAACATATTCCACACAGCGCTGCGTGTTATGGGGATTTCACTGCTGTGAGCAGTTTGAAGACCAGGCTTGAGTGAACACATAAAAACTGATGGCATCAGCAGCCACTCTAATGAATACTTTAAACAAAAGGTTTTTAACTCTAGAGGAATTTCATATCCAGTTTCCCTTTTCCATTTTCTCAACCTGACTGATTCAACTCATGCTTTGTAGGTGTCAAAAATAGTGCAAAACTGGAATTAAGATTTTTTTTTTTTTGCAGAAATTATTATAGAAATTTGAAATGAAATCCATGAATTTACCCACGGAATAAACCACATGAAAGTCATGAAAGACATTTATTTTTTTTTCTGAAAGAATCATACCACTGAGGAAAAAATATCGGGTCTTTTTTCAGATATATTACTATTTGTAAGTGACTATAAGTTGCAATACTTTCAATCCACAGAGGTGATTACAGCAGCCCACTCCCTAAATCTAAATCTTGGAGAGTAGGACAAGGACAGGCATGGTAATATTGGCTGTTAAAGAGCATGTGTTTGCAGGACAATTGTCTGATAATGTGTGTGATGAATCAGCTTTTATTTTACACTGGATGGGCAACAGTCATCTGGCTGCTCAGAAGGGCTTTATTTGAGCTTTAAAAGAAGCTGCTATATTTGAAACTTGGCTGTAATCATGCTGTGGTTTGTCATGACTTTGACATGATTCAGAAAATTCCCTATAAATGTCAACAATTTAAGCTTTTTTAAACACAATAAACAATAAAGCTAAATGAAGTAAATCAATTATAATGAGATTTATTAGTGGAATAAATTTTAGATCTGAATTTAACCAATTACCAATTTTACCAATACAAATCAGTTTCATTATTTATTATATTATTTACACTGTATGGCCAAAAGCTTGTGGACACTTTATTATCATACCATATGTGCTTGTTTAATGTCTCATTTTAGATTTAGTCCCAACTTTGCTGCTGTAATAACCTCAGTAATAAGCTCTAATAAGCCACAAGAGCATTAGTGAGGTCAGTACTCTATGATTCAGATCTTTCATACCAGCCTTGGCAAACGTTGTCCTTTATAAACCCAGTCTGTGCACAAGTGCAGTGTCATGCTGGAACATGTTAGGGCCTTTTAGTTTGAGTGAATGGAAATCTTAACATTGCAACATACAAAACGATTCAATACAAATCCATACATTCGTATTTGTGCCTGTAGTTTAATGAATGCTCACATATAGGTGTAAAGGTCATAGTGTTTTTTTATTTTTACTATTGTGAGTGAATGGTGTTTCTTTCGGTGTTGGTGTTTCATTCACTATGACTCATCACTCACACTAGGCAGAGATTACCATAAGTCATTATTTCACGTTTAATCCTTTTCGTAGTCCAGGATTCATAGCACAGCCGTGTCGACTTTAAACACAAAGTGCATTTGAGATCATGGAAATTCTGCAGTAATGTTCTGGTTTTAAGCAATAATGAATTTGCTCCAGTTCTCAGTCTAGCTCTGTCCTCTGTGCTTCCCTTTAATAATCCTGCTCAACTGTATTCACTGTATTATTATCAATGCAAGCAGACCTAACAACACATCAAAAGATTCCCCTGTTCCAGGAATACAGACTCACTCCTCTAGTGCTTTCTAAAGGATGAAACTCTTTATATTGTGGTTTTGTTTCGATTGTTCTCTTTGTCTGAGTGGTAGTCGCCCTGTTTAGCAGGTCAGCATTCCTCTTTTTTTCCCTTCGTGTTTGTTTTTCCCATTGGCTCCCATCTTCACTTTGGCTACATTCATTTAAAGGAATGAAATCTGACCCGTGTTTCCCTTGTTTTCTCTTTTTTGCCTCTTCCTCCCACGCTGATCCCTTCTTCCCCAGCACACTGTGCCGAGAAATGTGTGCACGGCCGCTGCGTGGCCCCCAACACCTGTCAGTGTGAACCCGGCTGGGGAGGAGCCGATTGCTCCAGCGGTAAGTCGTCCAGCTGGAGCTGTCTGTCTCATAACACACCCACACACACACACACACATTCAGACACACACATACACAAGGCTGCTGTGTCAACCATTCCACAACATCAGTACACAAAGGAAGGCACCCGGAGTGATGCCAAAGGGTTTGACTGTTGTGCCAGGATGAAGAGAAGCTTCACAAAACTTGTTTCTTTGAATTATTAACTCACTTATTAATACTTTATAAAATCAAGTGATTTAAATGTGATTAATAGCTAATCACAGCCATTCTAATATTCAGTATAACTGCATGAACGTGACTTTGATATTGCTTTTATAGAACACTCCAATGAACAAGACATTAGTATCATGTAAGTGACATTTCAAACAGAATTTGGGAAATGTTTTGATTATTTTTACTGGAAATAAATCCTGAAAAAGCTACACTCTCTTTGTAGCACATCAGCTAGCTGGATAGATTTCACACGTTGATTTTTACATTTCAGTTACAAATCAGGTGCAGCTGCAGAAACGAACAGGCGGCATGATACAAACAGTCGCATGTCCCAGTGTATCTTAAAGCTAAGCTGTAAGCTTAAAGTTAAATTAAATCAAATTAGTGGACCACTACTACCTGTTTCATAATAAACAATAACCTCACTACACTGTGATCCTGGTTATATCCCTGGGTAAATTTTAAATTGTACATTGTAAAGAAATTTCAAAAAGTTTCAACTTTATTAAAAAAAATAAAGTTGCTCTGTACTGTAACTAAATAAGTAAATGTTTAGTGCTTATCCTAGCCACCAGAGGTCTATACTTCATACCTAACTACTTTTCTTGAGATTTATTTGGCTTATATAAAAAGTGAACTATTTTGCCTTACTGTGTTTTGCACACAGAAGTAATGTAACCTCCGCATTTAACCCGTCTATGCAGTGAAACACACACACCAGTGAACACTAGGGGGCAGTGAACACACTTGCCCAGGGTGGGGGGCAGCCCAAAACCACGGCACCTGGGGAGCAGTTAGGGGAGTTAGGTGCCTTGCTCAAGGGCACCTCAGTCGTGTCTTGCCCTGGGTGGCGATCGAACCCCCGACCACGAGACCGGTCCCCTAACCACTAGGCCATGGCTGCCCCTATATACTTTAATTCACTATTTTTGCTGCCACTATTATATAATTGTGGATAAAATCCACTGACACAAGATAAAGAGAATAAATATCTTAGTTTGAAAAATGTATAAGCTAGGAAAAGCTCATCTCTAAGCACTGTGCATGATGGATATTGAGATATTTCTAGTCTACTGGTATTAGCCAGTACCCATTTGATCACCACCTGTTTCGTTTATTGATCTTTATTAGTTTACATACTCCTTGAAGCCAGACACAATCCCTGTGTCCTTATGGCCAGGTGTGTTGACTGTAGTAAGCTGATGTCGGCTCAGATGAATAAGATGAGATCCTCAGTAGCTAAAGTTTGAGCTTGTCTTGTGTTTCAGGGTCTCAATAAAAAGGTCATTGTTATGTCTGCAGTCTGTCTGTGTCCCTCAGGAATTAAACTAGATTTTCTTGTTAGCAGTGGGCTGGGATTCTTTGTTAAGAAAGACAGAGGTAATAGGATACAGGTACACATGAAAGGACCTGTTAGTTTGATACATTGAATATAATGCAGCTTATGCTGGTGTTATGAAACAAAGAAGTGGTAAATAATATGCATTTTAGATGGTTTGTATGTACTGTGCCAGGAAAGCTTAAAGTAGCATAAATCTTGCAGCTCACTTAGTACAGCCATGGTAATCCAGCACCAGGCTAGCAGCTGGTACTATTAGCACCTGTTAAGCATTATGTGTACCTGTGTTTATAATAATATAATAATCCCAAAACAAATTTCTGTAACACTATACCTGTTATGATTGAACATGAATATGAGATTGACCTTTGATTGCGAACTGGGTTGAGATTAGCTTCATTCTACATGCTAGTTCTACACTAATAAGTATCCAGTTTGAAGAATTGAGAGCTAGCATGTGAAAACTGTATGTTGATTTTATTAATAAATTGAAGTTGGGCAAGTACAGATTTAAGAAATAAATTTGGGCTACTGTACAAGATCTCAGAATGCTATGGTCTATGGTGCGAATCTCTCTGGGTCTGGCGATAATTTTTGGGGTTACAATTCGATTCAGAATAGATTTCCGATCCAGGAATAATTTTTCTACTCTCATGGTTTACAAATTTGGTTTAAATGTGGTTGACAAGATGAAAAGACAATGTAAGAAAATAGAACATTTATTTAAAACAATAACTTTAGGTTCCTTACTGTATCAAAAATGTTATTATATTTATACCAATATACCAAATAGAATTGTGCATAAAATTTTGTAACTTAAATGAACAGTATTAGGTTAGCCTAGCTGCCTGACTTTTTCTTACAGAAAAAAAACTATCAATTAACAAGTAACTTAAAATATATTATTACAAAAGTAAACATAGACTTTAGTCTACCACAGTGCATTAACCTATAACTGAAAATAAAATACAGACTTTAAAGTCATAGTGCATTACCGCGTTTATATTTTATATAATTTTGTTGGCAGGTAGTCCGCAATCAAGGGAGCTGGCTAACTAACCTGCTGAACGGTGGCCTAAATTGCCCTCATCTACAGTGTTTGAGTGGAAACGTAATGTGCTTGGGAGTAGGAGCAGCAAAAAAAAACGCATTTTAAAATCGTTTATTGGGCATTTTTCATCGATTCAGAATGGCCAGGACTAGGAATCTCAATCCTTTGAAGAATTGTTGTTTTTTCTGCACCTTTATTAAAAATAAAAAATTTCGAAAGTTATTTTTAAAAAGTTTGTGATTCATTTATGGCTTATATAATGATGTATTGAAATTTTCAGAATTGTCTTGCAGAGCCTTGTAATTCCAAGCTGCTGACTAGACAAACACATACCCCCACCTCAGGTAAACAAGGATAGACATCCATATAGCTTTGACCTTTGTTAGGCGTGCCTAATATTTATACTGCCTCTGCTAATACCTAAAAGATAAAGTTTCAATTAGTCGAATTTACGTTTAGATGTGATAGTTACTGAGTCTAACATGGTATACATTTTCAGAAACAGTAAATGATTACACAAGGACCCCAAATACCTCTGTAATTTGAACGCTTGTGTATACACAGTAAGTTGAGACTATTATGTTAGCCTTTTCTGTTCTTAAAGATGCAATCTAGCCCACGACTTGTTATGCAAAAAATAAGTATGATGACTGTGACTGATCTAGCTCTGTCGCTCTGTACACCATGACCCTACACAGTCCTAACTCACTAACAATGTCAACTGGTTAAAATGCTAATGCTACTCGGGTCAAACCTAATTGTCTGTTATTGTTGGCAATCCAGTGGTGTTTACACACTACATCACAGTATATGACTAATTAGAGGAGCATGTTGCTATGTTGTTTGCATTCTTGCTATACTTGAATGACATGATGATAGTGACTCTAACTGAGCTTCACTCTCTGAAGCTAAATGGTAGGAAAGGTTTCTGCTTTCCTGTAATTGGGTAGCCTTTTTACTACAGCATGGAAATTATTTACTTTTGTCCAAAGATCCTATTGTATTTCTGGATCTATCTGAGCAGCAGTAGCTCAAGGCTAGAGTGTGTCATGGCCTCAGCTGATCTTTTCTCCAAAGGAAGTCTCATGAAGCGGACATTAATATGCTATTCATTTCCTCACAGATGCTCAGATGCTCACAGTGTGAAGGCCTCTCACTTTACAGGTCAGAGGGCCATAACAATGTGTCTCTGGATTTTACTGGGTTCAAGAAGCAAAGCAGAAATCGCCTTCTTTACACAGACAAAAGGCTGAGGCAGAGGTAGAGCAGAACATGAAGGAAATGCAGGAAATCACCTCCGGGCTCAATGCTGGTGATAATCCGAACTGAGGCGTCACATGATAACAGGGCAAAGCACACCGCCATGTGGTCACTAATGTTTTTCACCTTTAAGTCAAGCACTGCTTTAGATTAAAGCACCATTCTCAGGTTTAGCAAATCCTGGTCATATTGTTTTCTGCTCTAATGATGCATTGATGGCTGCAGACGCGACACACTTCTACAGTTTCAGGCTGAACAGGCAGTGTTCATGTTGAAGAAGTGGCTTTACATTAATCTTCAGGGCAGCTGTTGTTCTGGTTTGTGTTACAGCATACAACACTTTTGAAATCTCACCACTAGCAATAAAAAACAACATACATCTCAGTACATCCAGTACATTTCTGCTTTTTTTTACACCACGTCCGGATGTGAATTTTATACTGAATTAAATTTATTTTGAGGAGAGTATATGAAAAGAATGGGTTTGGTTTGTAAGACAACACATATGTGTGTGCCTAGGGCTTCAGTTATCAGTGTATTCCCATATAGATTAAACCTGTCATGGACATAGCCATTGATGTACCCTGCCATTATGTACCTGTGGGGGAAAAATTACCAACCAGGAAAACAAACTCGGAAGAGAATGACGACTGAGATTGTCATATTGTGTCAAAACTATGATTTTAACATTTAACCTGCTCAAATGTGTGTATCTTATATGGCTTATAACTAATATCTAATTATAACCATATTCAATTGTAAATCCAGACTTCCTACTCCCTAAAGCCATAGTGACATTAGACCTTCGTCAGCAAAAATAAGATTTTCCTGCCACAGACATCCCAGGCAGAAGAATTCCACAGGAAAATTTTAACCTCAAGTTCAAATTTGGTGAAGTTTGACACACAAATTTGCGCCCTTGACCAACAGCTCTACCTCTTCGGCTATTGTGACCTAAAGCGATGGGGCTTTGTGTAGCAGCACTGCAGATCCAAAATAGAGGGACAGTTAATTGGAGCATTGTGTGAGCACAACATTTTATATAACATATATAAACTATATACTCATGCAGACTAATTTTAATAAAGGAACCACACTTTCGAGTTCATTATACCACAACATTGTTAAATTCTCTATTCTGTTTGCTCGGATGGTGTTAGTTTATTTTGTATAACATCAGTAGTCTATGTTAAAAGGAGTATTTAGAATTTAAGACTCTCCAGTATCAGAACCTTCCGACATTAAAGCTGTAACTGGGACAAAGGATGTGTTGCATTTTCCAGTTATTCAGTAACCTGACAAGCTTCATGACAAGTATCACTCTGTCCACAAGTATGATTGATGCAGGTCAGACAGAGGCTAAGTATCAATCCCAATCTTGCCATACTTTGTTAGCCATTTGCCGCCTGTCCATTTTTTTGGCTGCTGTTTCTGCATCTTTATTAAAGCTGGGGGACTTATAGGTCCTGCAGAGGCCAGAAAGGCCTGTGTGTGTGTGTGGTGTGTGTGTCCATGCACAGGGGTGTGAGATTTCAACACAGACAAAGCCCAACTGCTCCCTCGACAACTGGCCGCATCAGTTACATCCCCTGTTTTTTTCTGCAGTAACTGACCCTTTTTCCATAAGCATCATTCTGCTTCATGCTCGGATTGTACATTTGTCAAGTAAAGCCAGATTGTAGCTGGGACATTGGTGTACCTAAACAGGACAAGTTTTTAAGTAACTATGTTAAAAATAATTATTAGTTTCAGTATAAAACGCTTTGAAAAAGTAGATTTTCAGAAGGCAAGGCCAATTTCTCAAGCTAATGTGTCTCAATAACTCATCGGTCAGCTGCTCAGCCTTTTCCTATTTGCTGTCTAATTTTCTTCAGTTCTGACCCTCTGTGGAAACATCTTAATACATACATACAGGAGGCACCTGTGTGGGGCGTTATGAGAAACAGATGTCTAGGCGCCTTATAAGCACACCACAGGACAAATTAGAAGTACTGGCCCTGTTGGAAGCACCCCACTGACCTCTTGTATACTGCATTTTAACTGTGGCTACACAAACCAAACAAATCTCAAAATACCATGTGTGATTTGCGGTATGTCACCAAGATCATTTGTAATCCTGTTGACAGGTCTGAAAAAAAATCCCTCTGTTTCCATCTAAAAACAGCTGAGACTGGATTTTGAATCACGCTTCTCCTGGAGACCTACAGAAACAAATAAGATACATACAATTATGCAAATACAAACTGTGTATAATTGCTTCGATTTAATAGTAACTATTAATGCTGTCTCATGTTATACCACGGTTAGTTCTGACCATGCGATTGGCTAAGAGATGATTCATGAGTGCCGTTATTACACTATAATGGCACTGGGACTCTCCAAATATCACTCTGTCAAATACACACGTAATCCTAGCAATGACTCCAGCGTTCACAAGCCAAACACCGTAGCGTAGTCATAAACAAACCAGCAACCTCCCAAAATGAATTACAGCGAGTTCACAAAATATATTAACATTATCAATCGCTTTATTGTACTTTATTTTTTAATAATTCCTATTTTATGAATCTATGTATTTGTGTAAAATCTATCCATAAACGCTGATAACAGAACTGTGGTATAATCGTAATAATACACTCGAGTTTCGTGCTGAGATATTGGTACTGGTGTACTGATCTGCAGTGCTTGGCCACACCAGTACCAATATCTCACAATATAGCACTCCCTCTCATGTATTATTGCGTAATTATACTGTATGCAGTGTGCATTTATCTGAGGGTTAACTTGCATAATGCATCACAATGATGTTTGGTCATTTTTATCTACTTTAGTCAATGTCTACTTTTAGTACTATAGACTATTTATAGCATTTATTTCAATTTTTTACTGCACACAAAGTTGCCAGGGCTGTGGTTTTTATACCAACTTGGGATCATTTTGGAACAAGGTTGCAGGCGGAACATTAAGGCTAAACTAAACAGTCTATTTTGCTTTAAAGCTGACAAGCTTAGGGTAGGGTAATAAAGAGAGTAGTGTTTTACTTTATACTGCAAGAAAGTGCACGAACATCACAGTTTTACCTTTACTGTACAAAAATTAAAACATTTTTGCAATGAAATGTATTAAATAAATTCATTTTATTAGAATTAAAATGGTATTTTTAGGTGACACTTGAATCAAGACTAACTGTAAAAATACTGTATTCTTTATTGAGAAAGTATTAGCATTGTCTGTAATTTACACAATGTATGAGTACATTTAACCTAAATTTAGCCTAGATTTAACCTACGTTTTTTTGTTTGTTTGTTTTGGATGTAAAACAGTCTTAGATTTTTGGTACCTTTGTAAGGACAGTGGTATTTGTAGTTGGATGCTAGCCTCTTTCCAGTCAAAGTGACATAGTTGATAAAGTTTTTTCTTAAATCTAGTATTAAACATTATAACTATGCAAACTCTGTTAATTATTCTAATCATTTTGCTGTTAAATTTGTGGAGTTTAACAGTGCAAATACAGGCACACTACTTAACACTGGGCACAGATTTATTTGTATCTGTCATTCTGAAGCTCATTTCCTCTCTAGGGCACCCAGTCTCTTATTGAGTGGGACAATTGGGGGCTGTTAGTGTGCAGGCTAAAGTATAGCGAGGCCTCCAGGTCCACTGTGTTTAAACTAGGTCAGGTCTTACACACATAGCTTTCTGAAAAAAAAGAGTTTTGTGTGTACAGACCCTTCAGTGTCTTTTTACCCTGCGGAAGTTCGGTGGACTTTTAACCAGGGACAGAAAGCACTGATGCACACTAGGTACAGTGCAGCCTAATGGGACAGGAAATGCTGCAAAGCAATTCTTTTTATTGTTATATAAGTCACATAATCAAATACGTTTGTTCATCAGTTAAAGTGACTGTGATAAAAATATAGGAATTAGATCATTTCTAGCAGTCTACAGCAATATATATTTTAGATATCATATAAATGAAGTTAAAATCTGTGACCACTAACTCTATCTCCTTGTCTTAAGTTAAACAATTTATAAATTGTTCATATGAGTGCAAATGGAGACTTTGTGATGTGGGAAATCCTGATGTGTATTTTGCTTAAATCTCACTGAACCCCAGTATAAAAAACCAGGACATAAAATGAACATAATGCACTTGATTTTGGACCACGAGGTTACCTTAGAACAGTTTGTTTTGAGTGGCCTTAAGGACTATTTAATGTGAATAGATGCCACTTATGCAACTGAAAGCTTTTAAAGTGCTTTCTAGGGAAGTTCCTTTTCTCGGTTACTTCTCAAGCTTTGCAGCGACTGACCCAATCAACATTTTGTCCAGTTCTAGTTGATGTAGTAGATGTCTAGTAGATGGTTGAGCTTTTTTTTTTTTTTAAAAAAAATGGTTTAAATGCACTGAACAGCTAAAATATTTTTCATTGAACTATTAAGAAAGCTTAGTTTTATTGCTCGCTTTAGCTTACTGCTGTAAAATGCTCAGGACCAGACAGCTGCTAGATTTTCTCAGCAATACTTCTAAATTTAATGTGGCCCATAAAACTAGACTCACAAGATCACGGTGGCAAAAGCAACAACTGTGAGAACTGAGAGGCGGTGTTCTGAGATCATTTAACATGATTAGTCTTTGCAAACTCATGGCTACAGACCTTCATTTTATGACTATGATGCAAGTTTTGTGATATTGGTGCATGTGGGTGTACAAGTAATCTGCATATGAGGAGTTTACAGATTTTTAGTGACAAATGTAACGGTCTGTCAAGGCATATAATGAATGTGCATTCTGTCTGCTTAAACACTTTTGTAGCTGTTCACTCATTTGTAAGAATAGTAGGAGGTATTTATACTGGCCACTAAGATGGAAATTAATTATATTTATTCTGTTAATTACAGGATAAAATACGAATTAAATAATGATGTCAGTGATTTTGGATAGTTGGTGATGTAGGCTATTTGTGTTGAATGTGGCAAGCAGTGTCGAATTTTTTTAATTTATCATATTAACTGATTCTGTGTACTCAACAAAATTGGGAATGTGCTGTTGTGCTCTTGTGTGAGTGAGTACATTTTTTTTCTCCACTTTGGACATGTCTAATTCTCACCCATTAGACTTTCCTTATCATGCAACAACTACCAACCAGGGCGGACAAAGGCTATCACGTGGCTCCTCCGAGACCTCTCGTGAAGCCAACCAATGCATGTTTTTGAGATTCTGCTCATGCAATGTTAGGGGGTGGTGTAACACAGGAAAACTCTTCTACATGGCACCTTTGTATACATCTGCTCATAGACACCCATGATGGGCTATGTTGACAGGGGAGAAAGACTCCTATTCACATTATAGGGATTCAAACTCGCCAACGAAGTGTGATAGGGGATGATAGGGTGAATGCTTTATTGTTGCACCAATTAGGACCCTGTCATTTGTCCAGTTTATAAAAGTATTTACTGTTTGTGTTATACACTGGCATCAGCTGCAATGGTTTCTTTAGTGTGTGGTCACTGTGCTTTGATTATAAGGCAGTATGTTTCTTTCTTCGTCTAGGACACATGCATCACATACATGACATCATATCATATGAATGATTACAGTGTTCAAATGTTTTTCGACCTGTGTTGGAAACCAGAGAGGTCATCAGTGAAAAACTATGTGTCTAGTCAGTAGAACTCCAAGATAAAAGTCTTCCAGGGTCCAAATGAAGTTGCCGCTAACGTCAGCTTGCTTTGTGTACTCTATCATCAGAAGTGTTTATTGACTCCATAAGTAAGCTCAAGAGCTAAAACACACAGCCTTTAACCTGAAACTGCAAAACTCCATAATGAACAGTTGCAGGCTTACTAAACTAATCTGTTTGTACCAGGTTCCTGGCTTTGCTGGACCTAGAACAGAAGATTAAAAAGAGTTTTAGAGTAAATGTGTGGTCTGGGGTATATGGGTCTCTACTTCATACTGGAATCTGCTGTAGTCTTGGGTGGCATTTCAAGCTTAAATCTAAAGATGTGGGGGACAATGTTCATATAATTGTTATTTATCAGACCATTCAAAGTGTACTGTGGGTGGAGACGGGGTCATACTGGAATAGGATAAATCAGGATAAAAATGTTTCACCACTGGATAAAGGTGGTGAGTCAGAAGAGCTATGTATTGATTTACAGTAACTGTTTCTTTAATTAGACAAGTGTGCCCAAACCATATCCACAAAATGCCCCTTGAAACATGGCCGCCAGTTTTCCCTTTGAGCTCTCACCTATATTCATAGTGGGCTAAATATTTATTACAAAGAGATTTTAGTTTGGGGATTATGTTGGATTTTACATTATCATTGCTGGAGGAGATTATTAAATCATGGTAGTTTATTCTCTACTTTTTTTCTGGCACTTACACTCTGTCTTCTGGCACTTATACCCTTATTGTTGTTGTAGATGGTTCCACATGAATATTTGTGGAAAGGTTCACCTAGATAATGTAGACTTGCACCTAAGAACCAGTGCTAATAGTCTGCTGATCTTTATAGAGCTCTTATTCACAATTATCTCAGGGATGAGATGCCACTGACCATCTGTGCAGTAAAACATACATTCGAGTAAACACACACTAGGGGGCAGTGAACACACTTGCCCAAAGCAGGGGCAGCCACCATATACACTGAGCCTCGAAAGCGACTAAAGTGTCTTATCGTGAAAGGCATCTTACCCCTTCAGTCGTGTCTTGTAACCTTCTGTTCACAAGGCAGTTTCCTTAACCTTGAGCCATGGCTGTCTGTGGGCTACAATGCTAAAACATATAGTGTCCAATGGATGTATTTTATTTGGTTTTACCTTTATTTTATCTAATCATTCCAAACACATCTCAAACTAATTAACCTAGTACAAGTATTCTCCACTGAATTATTTCGAGAGCTTTAGTTTACCGCTGTGTCGAGATCTTAAGAACGGACAGCTGCTAGCTTACCTCAGCAACACTTTTACACAGCCCATAAAACGAGGCTGAGGATCATGGCATGGCAGCAAAAGCAGCAACTGTCAGGTCTGGACAGAAAAAGCCTGCGTTTCAGGGCTATTTAATCTTATTGGTTAGTGACATCATTGCTTGGTTTATATTCTTGACTACATGTAAGGATGCTAATCCCTGGGTTTGCCTCTTCAGTCCCACCTTACACTTGTGCGCTCTGATTTAAGTGATTTAATTAATACTCCGTGCTGAATCTGATGTGGTTATTATGGGCAGAATGACCTGTTATTATGAGCTTTATTACTCTGGCAGAAACTTACATCACATCATCATAAAATATTAACTAAACCATTAATTATAGACGTTTATCAACTTTTGAGGTAAAAAAGCAAACTGTGTAGATGAATTCTGTCTCTATACTATAGCTAGTCAGTATATCACTATTCACAGCATTTTGCAACATTAAAAAAATTATGGGAAAATCACAAGTGAGTTGCTTTAGGTGCCATATTAGCCAATATCAGTTATAAAGAAATACTTTTGATTATATTCATAACTAAAACTTGCATAGTGAATTTCAATTCTTGTTTACTTGAAATTATTCACTATTTGTAGTAGCAGGTTGACATGGCAGCTGCATTTATCAGTACTATGTTATTTAATGAATTTTTTTGTTATTTGCTACACATGTATTTAGATGCATTATTATCAATTCATTTGCATTTTAAGTGTTTTTTAAATTCTTTAATTTTATGAGGAAACTGTATGTATCCGTCACCTCTATATGTGTTTTCTCTCCATTCAGCATGTGACAGTAGTCACTGGGGTCCACACTGCAGTAATCGGTGTCAGTGTAAAAATGGGGCACTGTGTAACCCCATCACAGGCGCCTGTATTTGCACAACTGGCTTCCGTGGCTGGCGGTGTGAGGAGCGCTGCGAACCGGGTACCTATGGAAACAACTGCCAGCAAAAATGTCAGTGCCAAAACAATGCCACTTGCCACCACGTCACAGGGGAGTGCACATGCAGCCCTGGCTATACCGGAGCCTTGTAAGTCATACACATGCAAATAGACTCAAGTACAAGAAATACACACCTGCATAAACAAAAAGTACACACAAACATAAATACAGCAGTGTGTTAAGTCCTGATATCCTGTCTTTGCTGTCTCTGTACAGTTGTGAGGATCTGTGTCCACCAGGCAAGCATGGGCAGCAGTGTGAAGAGCGTTGTCCCTGCCAGAATGGGGGAGTGTGTCACCATGTAACTGGGGAATGTTCCTGTCCTGCTGGCTGGATGGTAGTAACACATTATTCTTTAGTTGTTGTGACATTTCAAGAAGTGTTTTACATAAGGAATATGTAAAATTTCTTTATATAAAAAAATAGTCAGTGATTGGTCCGACTGTTACCACTTCATAGTTGATTATTTTCCTATAAGAGTATGCCTAGCAGATTTTATTCCTCATACATACGTCATAAACTGACTGAGCATCCTAATTTCTTATCAGCAGACACACACTCACTTACACCTACAGGCAGTTTAGAGTAATGGCATGTATGCATTTCAACTGCGGGAAGAAACTGGAGTAGCTGGAGGGATCTCACACGAGCACAGGGAGAACATGTATTCCCCGGGCAGAGAAATTAACCCAGGTTGTCTTGCTGTGAGGCGACAGCGCTAACCCCTTCGCCACTGTGCCGCCCTTATGTCTTATATTTACCAACAGTTTTGTCAGGGATTACAACAGGCCATCTATTGTGTACATGTTGTGAAATGTCAGTTAGTTAGTTATAGGAGTTGTAGCATTAGTTTCTCTCTTTTAAAATAAATAAGCGTAAAAAAATTTTCATGTTACCGAGAAACTGGAAGGTTCTCATCTGTGACAACCTTCCTGACTGTTAAAACATTGACACAAGAGATTCATTCCATAGATTGTCCTTACAGAAAATATCACCACATCAATAATGATACAATTGTGTCATTATAACAATATTTGTTTGTTAATATTTGTTTTCTATTTATTAGCTTTAGATTATGTCCATCGTCCCTGTGATTTAACTATTATATATATAAAGAAATTATACCCTATTAGGAAGTGAGCAAATTAATATAAAGCTGTGATTTGAATTACTCAACTAAATTAATTCAATTAATCGACAGTTTTTGACCAATCAGAGTCATTGATACAACAATCCTGGGGTGCACCCGCCAGTTTGGTGTGTTTTTGGTGTGTTTGGTGTGTTCTCTCAGACATAATGTATTAGTTATGTCAGTAAATCATTCCTGTTGCTTTCATTGTGACTAATGTGTTTTTTTTTTTAAAAGAGCTGTATAAATGTTTGTGTGTCTGTGTCCAGGGAACTGTGTGTGGACAGCCCTGTTCTGACGGTCGCTTTGGTAGGAACTGCTCTCAGGAGTGTCAGTGTCATAATGGAGGATCCTGCTCTTCCTCTACAGGAGAGTGTTTTTGCAGTCCAGGCTATACTGGCGAGAGGTGAGACACAAGCTGTACTGTTTCTTGAAAGTTTGCGCTTAACATTTATTAGCACAAAATGTCCATGGCGTGAAACGGATCACAGCCAGACAGTAGTAATGCATACTCTATAAACAAGACAATAGACAAGAGGCAAACTAGACAAACAGACAAAACAAGAAGATAAAGAAGAAGATACTTCTACAGAAGTAGAAAAAGTACAGACATGAGTAAATATACACAAGCAAATGAAAGGACACTAGACACAGGTGAAAACAAATAAAGACAAACAGTGACTAGACAGGGTGATATGCTAACAACAAAACAGGCACCACAGCAAAAACAAGCACATAGCCCTGATACAGTGGGGTCATAGGTTGAAGTAGAAAGGGCAAGATATGGATAAGAAAGGACATGACATTTTGTCCAATCAGAGCACTCATGAATCAATTTTTAACGCAGGAATGTGAATATGCAATAAACATACTGTTCAAGTGGTTCAAGTTGTTCAAGTCACCTGTTTCGGAACAATTAGCAAATATGAACACCAAGAATACTTTATTTAATGACTGATACTGACACCCTAGGAATGCCTTATATAAGAATAATATAGTAATATATGAGTTTATATATAAATGGCTCAAGAAAAGTATAAACATTTCATACTGCAGTTATGGAACATGACTAAAAAAAGACCAAAGTCATTGGTAAGCTTTTGTGGGTTTTCCTATTAAGAAAATGCACTATTGCTTTACAACTTGAGAACTTTGTGATATTTGGCAATGTGGTGAATGAGCCATTTTAGAAACTTGGTAAACATGACTCCATTTGAATGAAAAAAATTCATGATATTGAGATTTGCGTATTATTAGATTATTATTATCTCATTCTGATGACCTTATTTAGTTCATTTGAAAATGTAGACCATAATAATATTTAATTAGTAATTTTATTATAAAATCACATTTTTAACCACAGAGTTCTCCCTTCAAGTTTAATTTCAGTTTACATAACAGTTATAAATGTGCTCATGTGAGTAAGCTGGCGGTGTTGATTGATTAAATCAATATGGTAATTGGTATCTGGGTGAATGGAGACTGGGTCTGATACTGTATGATATATATATATATGCTTGTATGAACTCAGGATCAATAATTATCACTTGCAGCAAGGTCGCTGGATAATTAAGTCGTGAAGTCAACTGTTCTTAATTCACTCTAAAAATAAACATTCAATATGATGCTTCAGGATTTCAGTGAGTAGCACTGCATATGATTCAGAGAGCCCTTGTGATTTGTGGTTTGGGACAATGTTATCCTGGGATACACTGATTTCTAACAAACATAGACATGTTTTGTCATAGGATAATGAAAGATGAGTCACACTTTGTGACTCCAGTGCAGTGACTCTGGTTCTCTCTTTAATTTGTCACCTGTATAAAGTTGTACATTTGATTCTGAAGTACATAAGCAAAACTGTCAAGTAAATGCTTCCTGATGGAACCCTTACATTAACCAGGCTTGCAACCTGCCTGTGGGCATCTTTCAGTGGCTGGGGTGAGCAGATTATTGGGATTGAACCACTGACCTTCCAATCTGCAATCAATTGATCAATATTTTATCAATGTAATATAAAATTTTAATATGTAACAAAATAAGAATGATTATTGTGATTTAAAAAAGTATTGGGAGATGTTAAGCTTGTAGAGTCCCTTTAATATATCTATACCCTATAATACTTGTCATCAGGTATTATAATCAAAAGTTCAATCAAATTGCTTATTATATGCCTTTGGATATAGCTTGCAATAAGAGCACTCAAACACCTAACAGCAACTAGGTCCATACCACTGCAGCCTGGGTAATGGCACTGTTTTTTGACTATTACTAAGAAAAGAAAATCACAAGGAGGGAAATATCAAAATTTTAAGTAGGTTTTAACTTTATCTATTTGTTGTTTTGAAGATGGTGGTGGAGATAATTTTCTAATATTTTCGTTTTCTAAACGTTGCTCCAAAATCTACAATAAGTGGACTAAAATCTGCTGACTGCTGAAGGTCACACCATATGATTTGCATTATTTTCAGACTCATCAGACAGTTCAGTGTGGCTTGTGGATAGGGATGGAGTCATCCTGGAAGAGACCACTCCCATAAGGATAGAAATATTTCACTGCAGGATTGATTTACAGTGACTGTTCTTTTTAGGGGACAAACTGTTTGTCCATACTGGTATCAAGGTCTCTGAGAATGGAAATTAAGATTAAAACCACTGAAATACTTCATTACGGTAATACATTAGCAACTGTAATCATTAGTGTGTTATACAATAAGTACTTGCCTTGCGTTTAACATCCCTTTAGGACAGTTGACAGTTTTTCTCCTTAATTTGAATGTTTAAAAGTGTGCCATTAGAGATTAGGTGGCTAAAAACCAAGAGTAAAATTGGTAAAGACAGCCCTAGTGGGTTCTGTATAATAATATCAACAATCACTGTAAACTTGTGTAGATTATTTGGATATATTTGGCATTACCTGCGGTCATATACTGTGGTTGATTTGATTGGTAGCACACTTGTATGCAGCATCATTTAGGTCTCAGTGGTTATTGGGTTCAATGAGTTGACTAGAAGCAAAGATTGGGGCTTGGTGTAGAAACGAAGCCGGGGCTGGGGAGCACGGCCCTGTGCCCATAATTACCAGCATCACAGTGCACAAACCGTATATTTAAGCCGACCGTGGCTTACAAGAATAGCACTACAAGTGCATTTTTATGAGTTAATAAGTGCTTTGGCTAAGACAGACGTCACGAAAAGCTTCCGACCAACTCTTGCAGTCCCCATCCCACCACACCCTATGGGCTGGAAAATAATCAGCTCTCAGCTTTAAGGAGAGACACGTTTTCAAGTATAAGGAAAGAAAAAGTGCAAAGGATGGTAGACTCTCACTTTTTTAGATAGAGCATTGCTTTTAACTGCACCGGTGCCCTCTTAAAACACTGTTGATATAACAGACTTCTTCATGGTGGATGTTGTTCTGTAGGAGATGCCTGACATTGTGAGATCCAATATTCTGCAACTCAAATCAGTGGGAATCATTGTGTGGTTGGACAGATTCCATATGTTCCCACACAAGTCCATCCGTTCTGCAGAGTGCCAGCTTTGGGAACAGCTTACCCAGAGCCCATCTGCACAGCTAATGGAGAAGATAGCCATGTCCAAATGACATGGCCAGAATTTTTCCAGCTTGACACACTCATTTATCAAAACCAGTGAGTCCTCTATCAGTGGGCTGGTGGACGGGTTCTCCCTATGCGTCTAATTCTTTATTGCTTGGTGGGAATGTTCATCCGGAGGAGGGATTTATCAACAAGTGGGTTCTGATAAGCTACAGTTCCCGCACAGGGGCCTGTTAGGGGACAGTGTTTAAAAGAGCTGGGCTTTTTATTTGATTAAATTATTTATTTAATTTATTTTTTTTATCTCAATAGATTTAACTGGTTTAAACTTTCCTTTCTTGGGATTTCAAGTTACATTTTTCAATTAGCAGAGAATTCAGTAATAGATAAATATGAGAAATTGGACAGATGTTTGATGCTGCATCCAAACATAACAGTTTTAGAAATACCACGTTTGCTTTCATTTCTTTATTGAAACCAGAGTCCATATTTATGCTCTGGAGCTTTGTTGTTGCGGCAGTGTTTACAGAATGACATTACATTTTTAAAAAAAGCATTGTTTAAACTTGACTTAGGAAAAGAAAATGTGACTATGATACAGTTACAAAAGTATACAAATTACTATAATATACTAAATACAAAAAAAGAAAAGTATGGATATCTTTATAACAACCATGGATATCTTGTCAGAAAGACCACAACTTTCACTTAAAAAATGTAGACAACTTTCCCCTCCATTTCATATAATTTTATCTAGCTAAAGCTAATAACCAGCTAGTAAGGCATTTAGATATTAAACATAAACCAAGGTAAGTAATGTATTTATCACAGACAAAACATCTGGATGTATATTATCAGTTTATTGTTATAAGACACTTGAAGTGTTACCGGTTTCTTCCATGTAACAGGTTTATTTGTTACACATATAAAATATACACTGCAGAACAGTCATTCTTCTTGTTCGGAAGCTGTGAACATAGTGAATGGTCAGCAAGGATACAGTCCCAACACTGGCAGCTTAGAAGTGCTAGACTAGTGTCTGCTAAACAGTAACTTAGAGCCTTAACAATTGACCTATTACTGCCTGTCAGTGGGTGTTAAGATGGAAATAGTAAAAACATTACATTCACGTCTTCCTCTATATGTCCATTTAATCATTTGGCTGTGCATGTCGCATTATTCTAGATGAGCAGCTTGGTGAAAATTTGAACTCACAACCTTCCTATAAAGCGTAATTAAACACAGTCACTCCTTATTTCTGGGAGTGATATTATTATTCTCTAACAACTTTTGTCAAGTTTTAAAAATAATAGTATTAATTTTCCATTAAAATCCATGGGGGATACAACCTTTTGCACACACCTGCTCCTCATTTTTAATGTTTTTGGGTTTATAATCACAATGGTTTTCCCTCACAAGTATATGCCACAGTGGCAGCAACTGCCCAACATTACACACAATCAGTGCTCAGTGATTAAGTGCTTGATGCTCAGAGGTGTGTGTCTTGTGCGTGTGTCTTGGCAGGTGCCAAGATGAATGTCCAATTGGCAAGTATGGAGTAAACTGCCGCCAGACGTGTCGCTGTGAAAACGGAGCCAAGTGTTACCACATTAGCGGTGCTTGTTTGTGCGAGCCGGGTTATACAGGCGAGATGTGTGAAACCCGCATCTGTCCAAAGGGCATCTATGGCCTCAAGTGTGATAAAACTTGCCCATGTCATGGCCCAAACACCCTAAGGTAAGGCATTCAAAGATATTGCATGTGACTTTGTGTGCGTTAAAAGTCAGAAAAGGTGACAGAAGGAGAAAGCTGGCAGCACATGTTGACATATGGGGGTCAGTTTAGTGTTTTAATGACACTGAGTGGGTGAAAGTCTGTCTGTTTATGTGTTTAGACACACACACAGTTTCCCATTGTGTTTATGGCCTATGGATGAGACAGGCTAGCACAGCTGAGTGGCTCCATGTGTTGTGTGTGTGGACAGCTGCCTCACTTTCACTCAATAGAGTGGCTGTTTCAGGTGCCACCAGCTGCCCAAACCAACAGGTACAGGCCATGACCACTAACCACAACAACAACCTCCAACGGTAATGTGGCAAATGTCTAACGAATCTTTCCCGCCTGTCTGTTTAAAATGGTTTGTCCCACCCTCTAGAAAACTGTTGTTAGGACGGCCTTTATGACGTCTTTTCATAGACATAAAAAAAATACCCATCAACAGAACTGCATTTGTTTGAATGGCAGTATTAATATACAGGCTTAATAGAAGATAAGCTAGTATACTGTAGATCAGTGGTAATCAAGTTATTATATTTATTGATATTTTTAATCCAGACCTCACTGACTAAAAACAAGTAACCAGTAAATAATATCATAAGGACCTAAGGTGTTTTGTCAATTTAAGGTTCAGGAATATAAAGCTCTAAGGTCCAATAAACAGACAAAATAACGTTTATTGAATAAATCTGCACCAAGTGGGTCTGGTAAAATTATTTTACGGTTAAAAGGCTCACTGGGAGCAAAGAAATGTTCCCCTGCTGTGGATGACTGGGGCAGCTGGTAGATGTCTCCTATTCTGTGATATTCTGTGATTACTGTCCTCATACTGCTCACTGCTGTCCTTATGCAAGAAACTTAACTCATTCCTGGCAACCCTGACTGAGGCAAGCATGGAATTAAGATCAGATTTACTCAAAGCTTGAATGTGTTCTAAAACCTTGTTTTAATTCATGCTACTATTATTTTTGGTATTTAATGCAAATCTTTGATATTTAAGCACACTATATTAGTTGTGATTTATTTAAAATTAGCAATGCAGCATGATCACATTTCCTTTGTTTATAATTAATTATAAGTTTATAATTATAATTTATTAGGGCTGTCAAACTGTTAAAATTTTTAATCACGATTTATCTCAGAATTTCATATAGTTAATCGCGATTAATCGCATTTTTTAATCTATGTAAATGAATAAGGCTTTAAAGTGAA
>JAOVVF010000008.1:4227690-4251350 GCA_028565595.1 Duopalatinus emarginatus
TAAAAACTGCTGGGACAAGAGAAAATGGTAAGGGAGTTTATTCACTCACATACTAGGCAGTACTGAACATACAAAAAACAAATGAAATGAAACTTGACGTTTAACAGACCTTTCACCGTCACTCAAACTTAGGCTGCGTCTGAAATCGCATACTTCCATATGGCGGATGTAGCGCGTCCGAGGCTGTGCGTACTGCTCGCTTGTATACTGGAATTGCGTACTGCTTTAACGGGAAAACAGTGCACACTGCTTCGAATTTAGTATGTACTGCTTAAGTACGCAATTTCGGACGCAGCCTTACTCTTACTGAAGCAGCGTAAGTTTGCAGTATGCATGCAATCTCAGACATATTACATCCGCCATCTTATTAACATCACATGATGCAAGTTGCGTTAATAACAATTTTAAAATCAGACAAAATGTGTCTGCTGTTTTACACTAAGCAACTGCTGTTCTCCACATACCCATACCATTACTTTAGGGTGTACATAATTTTATTTTTCTGGTTATTTCCTGCATTTTGTAATTTTTCTTCTTCAGCTTCAAACACCTTCACAGATCCACCTAAATTATATGAAAGATTATCTGATCACAGTGTGCTGTGTTCACATACTTCACAATGGCTGCTGTATGTCTGGGCGATGCAATACGTCATCAGGGAACTTTCATATAATGCTTAATGACTACTATGTGTTCAGACACAGTTCTCGTATGCTTTCGTATACTGAACATACTGTTCAGTTTAGAAGTAGGTGATTACAGAAGCAGCCTATGTCACCTATTTTAGGGTCACCTTTGTGTGTTTTATTTGTGTGATTTATAAGTTAGATGAAAAGCGTATTGTTCCTCTCTCTAGCTGCCACCCTGTATCAGGTGAGTGCCTGTGCCAGCCTGGTTGGTCAGGCATCTACTGTAATGAGACATGTGCACCAGGCTTCTACGGCGAGGAGTGTCAGCAGGTGTGTCGGTGCCAGAATGGTGCAGACTGCCACAGTGTGACAGGAGAGTGTAACTGCGCTCCAGGCTTTCAGGTGAGCACTCATTTACTATTTAACATTTGTGCAGTCATTCTCTTCTGTGTTTTCCAATCATTATGGTTCGTTTGTTGCAAAAGAAGCTTTCTTTAAATGAACGTGTTATTAATTCTTTACAAAAAATATTTCAGGGTGCAGATTGCTCTATACGCTGTCCCTCTGGGATGTATGGAGTAAATTGCTCCTCTGCTTGTACCTGTAAGAATGGCGCCACATGTTCACCTGTGGATGGATCCTGCACATGCAAAGCAGGTAATTCAAACTGACTTGAGAAAGATTCAGTGATTCAGTAAGTTGTGAGTTTGAATCAAGACAGCGAAATTGGCCATTGCTGTTGTTGTTTCTTAACCACAAGCCCATGGCTGCTCCCTATTTAAAAGCTATTTATTTTAACTATTTTATTTCTAAAGCAGGGCTGTTGCCACATTTAAAAAGGAATTAAAGAGTCTAACAGCGCCTTTTTTCTTTTCAGTATAGCATCCCTAAAACAACTAGATAGGCATTATTTATGCTGAGGCTGAGTGCTTTAAAATGTATATTATAACATTAATTTAGTTAAAAGACGTTTAGCATTCACCAAATGGCCCATAATGTTTATCATAAGCATAAGAAGATATTGCTTTGTACTATAATATATCTATCTATCTATCTATCTATATGTATGTATGTATATACACATACACATTCAAATATTTAGGCATAAAGAACTTTCCTCATTGCCTTCTCTTTAACCCAGGCTGGCATGGAGTTCACTGTTCTATAAACTGCCCCAGTGGCACATGGGGACTCGGCTGTAACCTGACCTGCATGTGTGGGAACGGTGGAGCTTGTAACGCTCTAGATGGCCAATGTACCTGCACTCCAGGCTGGAGAGGTGAACGATGTGACATACACTGCCAAGTAAGGTTTTTTTTAAAGAAATTCACACACTTATGCACCACAGTGATCACAACTTTGTTTACTGACTTCCTTTTTTATTTATTTATTTTTTTTTAGGTAGTTTTAAGTATTAGCTGAATCCTTTACAGGCATGATTATAATATTGAAAGGCTTTTTTTGTATCATGTGCAGTAGTATGTACCACATGTTGCAGATCCTGGAAGGATCACATGCTCAGAAAAAAATCGGCATAGCTTTGAACGAAAGCCTGTCTTAATCGCAGAGCAATCCGACTTTATCCTAGAAGTCCATTAGGAATTTAGGTGGATAAAATGGATGAATGGTGTTCTTTCAGTTCTTTCAAGTTAAACCACTGTTTTAGTGGATTAATCCCGGTTAATAAAATAAGTATTTACTAACTCTCAGAAACAGCACAGTGATTCCCCATATCATACACTGCAAACTGATCAGATTACAAACAACTATACCATGTCATATGTGTACATAGTAAACATTTTATTTCCTGTTACCCATAAAAAAATCCAAATCTACTATTGTATAAAGTATTGTGTGATGATATGATCGCTTTAGGATGGGACGTATGGCATGGATTGTCGAGAGCGCTGTGACTGCAGTCATGCTGATGGCTGTCACCCTGCAACTGGACACTGCCGCTGTCTCGCAGGCTGGACAGGTGAGCTGTGTTTCTCTGTCTCCACTTCATCCTGATCTCTAATCTCTAGCTTCTCTCTAACTGTTTTCTCTAACTATCTAGATTATCATTTAAATCATGAGCATTTAGAGATACAGATGCTAAAACTAAGCATTTGGAAAGAGCTGTTTTAGACACTTGTAGCATTTGATCCCTGTGATACTTTGACCAAAGAATATCACTGACATGTCATTAGGAACCCAGGGAACTGGATTAACTTGTGGTTAATTGGTATAATATGCATTCTTTCAGAAACAGCCAGTTTTCATGATTTTCATTTTCAGATTTTGATTTTTTCAGGTTTGATTTTTCTGTTACCATTTTTAAGCATCACTAGTAGCTGCTTATTGTCCTGTTGATGTTTTTCTATTGCTTGGCTGTAGTACAGTGGATAGAGAAACAGTCCTGTGATGGTGATAAATTACAGGTTTGAATCTGCTTTGGGGGCAGTTTTGGGCATGGGGTTAAGGAACCCACCTTTTGAAGTTTGAGCCCTGCAACTGACGAGACGTGACTTAAGTGCCACTGAGCAAGTACCATTGAGAAGAATAACTCACTCACACTCAATTGTCATCGGCTTGGTTTTACAAACCACAGACAATTTTTCTGTCTGCTAAAGTGGAAACACATAGACACTTTTACATTTGGCAAAACAATTTTGGAATTCAGTGGGACACAACACAACAATAATATACCCTTCTCTGAGTGTAGGTTACATACTGTTTTGTCTTTGGAGAGTGAGTATGATATGAGTGAAATGGCTTTATAGGGCCACTATGGCTGGTTCAATCGCCTGTACTGAAAAGGCACAAAACCAAGGCACCTAACCCCCCTAACTGTCATGACTGCATCTGGGTGTCACGTGAGTCCCTTCCCCTCTCTCCGCTCACATGTCTCTCAGCAGGCACCTGAGCAGTGTTTCCGCAATTATTAAACAGATTTCATAAGCCCGGCACTGCGGCTGACAGAGGCTGTCAGATTCCCATGTGTGCAAGCACATTGGCCAGTCACTTCACTTCACCTTAAAGAACACAATATGGCTTTTGTGTTGTTGCCTAGGGTTGTTACACTACTTTTGCTTTTTGATCATGCAAAATTATCATCTTAAAATCTAAGGTGTCTAAGAGGATTCTTTTTTCTTGTTACTCTTATTTGGACTTCTTTACTTGGACTTGAACCTCTTTGGACACGGTCTTGACACAGTCTAAACTTCTCTTAGTCTTGGACCTGACAAAGGTGGTCTTGACTGTTTGTCACATACTGTATATTTTAGTCACATCTCATCTCCTAAAGTCTCCTCTCATCTCTATTCTCATATCCTGTTCCTTCCTGCTATCACCCTTTGTCCTGTTGTTCTCTCTTTTGTTTTCCTTTCTTCTCCTTTCTCCTCTATTGTTCTTGCCTCACCTCTCTCACATTCTCCTCTAAGATTGGAGTAGCATACTGATGATACTGTGTGTTGTCCTGGCCCTTTAAATTTGCAGGCATTTCTTCAGTGCTACTTCTCCAGAGTTTGTCGCCAGCTTTTTCCCATTACCTAGCAACACTCTTGGGTCCTCAAAGAGGTCTTTGTCCTGTGTCTTGGCCCAGCGCTCCTTTACAATGCTGCTTATCAATACCCAGTCTGAAGGGGGGGGGGGATCCTGGAACGCACACAAACAGACAGAGATATGATAATTTATTTTATTTTTTTATATCTCAACTTGTTACAATTTGTCACGCCTGCCAGTTCTGGGAATACATTTAAGGAGTTGAATAAGATAATCAGATGTGTGCACGTTCCTGTAGTTCTATGGGCTCCACTAAAGTGCACTTGAAGGAAACACAGCAACAAGGATTTAATTCCCACTTTTCTTAAAAGACTGAGCGTGTATAGGAGAAAAATCTCTCTCTGCTGTTTCTTTTGATCTAGGGACTTTAACTGTAGGGTAAGAGACTTTTATGCACAGTATGTGTCATTTGTCCTCTGGTGCTTCATCTGTGCTCAGTTTATAGCAACAAGATGCTGTTGGTAGGATATATTAGGCTGGTAAGCTGTTCTCAACCATCAGGTAACACTGAGGTGTTTAAGTAAGAAATAAAACACACCAGGACATGCGGTTATAGGAAAATAATCAACTGTGGTATGATGTGGTTATTTTCTCATAACAGCAAATCAATCAAGCACGGATGTTTTATTCTTTTTATACCACAGCAAGTAATTAATGCTGTTTTATTCATATAAACTGTTGTACTTTTTTATCCATTTATAGTTATTTCAGTGTTGTGAAACATTTGTAAAATATCGTAGTTCTGGTTATCACTTACATTATAGCAACTGTAGATAGTTAACACTGTCTCTTCTCTCTCTCTTTTTTTTCGGTTGATAAAACAAAGTAGCAGCTTGTAGATTTCCCCATGTCTGAAAATTTAGAGAAACAGCTTTACCTCTGATTGTTTTCATCAATACTTAATCCATTTATGTTGCATGTTGCGCATACCTGTCGTACAAGTCCCTGTGTAAGTTCAAACGAGTGAAATAACAACACATGACAAAATTAGCTGTCTGAGTATCCTGTTATGAAATGTTAATCAATATCAATCAGAATCAAGACTGCAGCACTGTTTAAGAAGCCACCACACAAATATTATCAGTTCCAGATTAGTCCTGTGATGGTCTGTTTTCAATGATAGATGGGGTAGAGGGGATTTGACAGTTTGTGCATGACATCCGGTGGTCTACATTAAGTAACCGTGTCTACAAAGGTGAACCTTGGCAGGTGTAAAAGATAAATTGGCCAATTAGTGAGTATAATAAATATAATTACTGTACTCTGTGTATATATGCCTGGTTGGGAGCAGTGGCACAGGAAGCCTAGTGGGGCACATAAACTCTGTATAGGCAGCATTAGACTTGTCAGAGAAACTATGAACCCATGAGTGCACAACTGAAAGATCCAAAGCAACATTTCAGAGAACAGAAACCCAGTACGTTTTGTGACTTAACCTACAGCCAAAGCACAACCTACACACCTGGTAATAATCGAAACAGACTCACCAGTGACATTCACTGCTTGAAATAAGAAAAAACTTGCTTATTGGCCTGCCTTCAGTAGTGGCAAACAGAACTGTTATAACCATGTCTAGCTGCATTGCAAGACTGATACATGACTATGTAAATGTTTTATTTTTTATTGGCCTGATCTCAGTATGGGGCCAAAGCAATCTGCCCAATGGTTCATTATTGAAATCGCGTTGCATGTGCATACAGTTGTTTTAAACTGCTCACTTAGTTAGACGAACACTGATAGCCAGCCCCATGCTCACAGAATGGAGACCGCTAGAGGAAGTACAAGTCTTTACATAACAGGTACAGGAAGATGTTTGGAATATATCGGACAGTGGTACTGTTATCATATGTAATAAATACTATAAAACTCTGAATTATTCATCATGTCATGGTTGTGAGGTGCCATCACAACCTCTGATGTGGGCCAGACCCACAGGTCCCTAATGTAGAGATGGCCTTGGTTTTAGTATTTTAGGAAATTTAGCAAAGTCTTGCTTGTAGTTTTTTGTGTCTAATGTGTGTGTGTGTGTGTGTGTGTGTGTGTGTGTGTGTGTTTGTTTCTGTAATTCTCAGGGATCCACTGTGACAGTGTGTGTGCTGAGGGTCGCTGGGGACCAAACTGCTCTCTGCCCTGTAACTGTAAGAATGGAGCGTCTTGTTCACCGGATGAAGGCACATGCGAGTGTGCTCCTGGCTTCAGAGGCACTACATGCCAACGCAGTGAGTATTCCGTGTGTGTGTGTGTGTGTGTGTGTGTGTGTGTGTGTGTGTGTGTTTATAGCTGCCTGTGATAGTTTCTTTGTGGTGTGCTAAATATGTGATGAGTGACAGTGTGAGATGACATATTGTGACTTTTGTTTATACCTGTATTCTAATGTTATATGCTAGTGTATAATTACATCATACATTGTGGGTGCATTCTGTATTCAGTCAGTTCAACACAACAGACGCACTTGACACATTTTCTGTCTTCAAGTTAATTACTAGTAATGAAGTGAAATGGCACTGAACAGATTTCACTGTGGCAATTTGTGCTGATGTCTCCTGATGTTATCTCGATATTCTTGCAGTCTGTTCTCCGGGTTACTTTGGGCACCGCTGCAGTCAGACATGTCCTCAGTGTGTGCATAGCAATGGCCCGTGTCATCATGTGACAGGCCAGTGTGACTGTCTCCCTGGATTTAAAGGAGCTCTTTGCAATGAAGGTGAGACGGAAGTCAGCAAAGCACATTTCCAACTGTCCATGTTTGTTTCAATCAGACAATTAGTTTCATTTTGGAGCAGTGAAAGCAAGTCTGTGAGGGAGAAAAATGTTTTTATAAAGATATAAAGATATATTTCTGAACATTAAACCCAGAAAACTAAAACCAATTTGTATTTACTGGTATACATCACTTTTACAGTTTAAAATGACAGTAAAATTCAAGCTGACATTATCTGTGCTTATTATCTCATTGGCCACTTTGCTTGCACACAGAGGTATTTAACCTATGCATGCAGTGAAACACACACATGCACACACTAGAGAACACACACTTGGGGGTTTAGTTGTGTTTTGTCGGTCATAAGGCTGGTTCCTTAATCACAAGCCCACAGCTGCCCCAATTGTTAAGGGCCTTGCTCAAGGGCCCAACAGGGGCAGTGCTGAGACTTGAGCCCCCAATCTTTTTAGTAACCGAGAGCCTTAACTGTGTAGCCACCACTGCTAATTGTTACACCAATTTAACCCAGCAGGTTTTTATGAAATAGAATGTATAATTAACATGCTATTACCACATAGAATGTATAAGTGTCTGGTTATAATTAAATATATAACCAACAGGTTTAACCAGAGCTGTTACTTGTGTGTTTGTGTCTGCGCAGTGTGTCCCAGTGGCAAGTTTGGAAAGAATTGTGCCGGGACGTGCAGCTGTACCAACAACGGCACGTGTAACCCTATTGACGGCTCATGCCAGTGTTACCCAGGATGGATTGGCAGTGACTGTTCACAGCGTAAGTACCACCTAGGAAGTCACACTTGCTCTAGGATAAAAAAATAAGCTGTGTCCTTTATATCCTCATAAACAAGCATAGCAACATGGTGTCAATACCTATAAATGACAAATCCATGCTTTCCATGTCTCCTAAAGCAAAGCATGGTTTTAGCTGCATGTTAGTTGATTTATATCATATTGACAAATTGATTAAATCAATCTAAGAAGGCAGAAATAAACAATAACATGGATCATGTTACTGATAGAGGTTTGATGCTGACACATGTAGAGATACATTTACAATTTTCCTGATATTTTAGCAGACACTAATTTCCACGTGCCACTCTCAGCATTGAAAAAGGAAGCCTGTGGTGCCCCCTACTGATTAAATACTGAAAGTCCATGCGAACCAGCATGATGTTGTGGTGCTCCCTGGGGCTCAGTGATGCATTCTCCAATATACTAAACCATATACTTTCTGTTATTGTATCTGACCTTATTACAAACTTATACACTGTCAGTAAAACAAGTGTTCATGGGTTTGGTGTTACAGCTTGTCCTCCTGGTTACTGGGGCCCGAACTGCATCCACACCTGTAACTGTCATAATGGAGCATACTGCAGTGCATACGATGGGGAATGCAAGTGCACTCCTGGATGGACCGGCCTTTACTGCACACAACGTGAGTCCCTCAGATAATCAGACACTGCCAGTTTGTCATGCATTAATGTGTCGTGTAGCAAATCAGACTGTAATATAATGCCGACTACATCATACGTCATATGTAATGCAGAACATACAACAATGCATAACTCATAGAACTAATGCATGCATCAAACGTATATTCTTGCTCCCACTAATCATGGATTTCATACAACCTGCTCAAATTCATCCTAGTGCTATTTTCTAAAATTTTACCAAAGTGCCTTTGCTTCGCGTTCTTGAGCACCTAGCTAAAGAACATACGCTTTAACTGATAATCACAAACATTTACACACAATAGTTGTCTGCAACATAAACCTAATTATTTGATTTTGAGCTTGGGTTATTGTCTGTGTGGAGTTACGCATGTTCTTCTTATCTCTGTGTATTTCCACCTACTTTCCAAATATATGATTTGTGGACTGGCTGTCCTGATTTGCCTCTAACTGTTAATGAGTATGTGAATGTGTGTGTGTGTGTGCGCTAAATGCCATGCCACAGGGTGTTCTGTCAAGTTGTGCTCCATCCTTATATTTTCACATTAGCTTATTGATCTTTTACCCTCTGGAAAAAGGGATTGATGCAGCACTGAAATCAAGTGATAGAATATTATTTCGTTATAACCGTTTTTACACTCTCTTGGAAAGGGTTTATACTAGTATGTCCTTAATGTTCTATCAGAAGTTACTATAGGGATATTTTTATATTTCAGCAGAGCGTATAATTCTTTTATACACTAGGATTAAATTGTTCAACGTGACAACGATCGTACTGAATACTTAGATGTAATATTCAAGAATGACTCAGCATTTGAATCTTTGCTGCTACATAAGTATAAAAGTATAAAATCGTGATGTTTTGATTGTCATTTTATAGCCTTACTGTCCTTCACATGCTCTTACTCTCTCCCCTGTGCATGAGGAGGTTTAAACCATATCTGAGGAGCCTTAAGCAATTTCCTATCCTCTCCTGCACACCAATGGAAATGTGGCATTTTAAGGACAAAATGTGTCATTTTGTAGATTCTCAGCTTTAATATGATTCTGGTCCTGGTGCACAAGGGGGTCAGACCTGTCTTAAGGGGGAAAAAGTGTCATTTATTTCAGTATGTGTATCCGAAGGATGGGAATTTCACACTAACTCAACTAACATGCCTTAGCTTTTCTTTAAATAACACCACTACTATAAGGGCGACTTAGTAAATGTTGCCTCATCTAATACTGAAATCATGTAATGTTATCACTTCTAATTTACAATTTTAAAATAATGTAATGTTATGACATATAACTTACTACTTGAACATATATTTATCTATGTATTTAGCATTATAATTAGCCACATTAGCTTAACTTTTAAGCAGTTAATACACTACATTGCTGCACTTCTTCTATTATTTATAGTTGTTTTTTATTATATAGTCAATAAATGTCATCATGTATGCAATGCCGGCAGCTAGTTTCTAACTGTATTCAGTTTCAGTCTCGGTGCATATGATTGAAGTGGATGTGTACGCATTGCAGGCTGTCCGTTAGGTTTCTATGGTAAAGACTGTTCCCAGAGCTGTCAGTGTCAGAACGGTGCAGACTGTGACCACATCTCTGGGCAGTGTACCTGCCGCAGAGGCTTCATGGGACGACACTGTGAACAAAGTGAGTGTGCAGGGCCTGGAATTACACGCTGAGCCGATCACGTGTGGTGTATAATTGGGGTGTCCAAACTACAATCTTAAAGGTATCAAGAAAAAGGATAAAATAAGGTTTTTAGTTTGAACACTATGTCACTATTACATAAAAACAAGTTATGAAATTAATCAGCTATAATGATGTTAATCTTATATGCAAACATTACCAGTCCTCCTTCCCGTTAAAATATAAATAGCACAAAAAGTAAGGAACATTTCCACATTTCGACCATACGATCCAACTGTTTGTTAAATGAATAAATTGTTAAGTTGCCAATATGTCTTGTTTCTTCAGACTTCAATCATCCAGGCCACCAAACACCAAATGAGTCAATGGCAAGAATAAACTGTTTGGCAACGGCAGAGAAGATTTGGGAAATATTTCATGGGTGCAACCCACATACTCAGCTGTACTGCTCATCCCACAAATCCATGTTCCTTACAATTGTCACACCATTTAAAAGGGAAATTAACAGGCTTTCCAGTGTTATAAAATTTATTGCCAAGAAGCATTGTTACAACAAAGCAATAATCTACCAACACAAATTTCCTTACTTTTTGTGCTATGTATAGATATCTAATGTATGTGTCATTATCATGTAGAAAATGTTTGAATAAGAAAAACAGCATTATTTATTATCAAAAATTCACTTATAAAGGGAATCTAAAAGCAGTCATTCAAATGCACAAAATATACATTTAAAAATGTATTCCTAGTAATGTCTGATCCTGTAATGTTAATTAAAAACAACACTTACATCACAGTCCAGGAATAAAAATTCCAGGATTAGAGAGACATCAGTACATGGAATGTGTTGCTTTGGAACAATACAATAATAGAATATTTTTAGAAAATAGATAATAAAATAAAATAATTTCAGAAATAAGGAAATACGTATTTTATTAGTAAATTAATGAGTCATCTGAGTCTCTGAAATGACATCATGCTACTTTCGGGATTAAAAAAACAAAACAAAACACCTATACCTGAACTAATAGAGCGGAGTTTGAGAAGTATTTCTTAAAGCTAGTCAAGTAAATTATAACAGTTTATTGGTGGCAATTAATGAAGGCTTATTCTTTTTTTTTATGTATATTATTACAGACAGTCTCTGGGCTGTGCTTCTGTATTTATTTCTCCATCTGGCTCTCCATAAAAATCGTTTGGACGCCCCTGGTTTTAATGATTTGAATGTTTTTTTTTAAAACCTGAGTACCACGGATGTAGCACACTGCGATGTGAGGAAATGATAATGAAGTAACCTACTGCCTCTGTTTGTGCTGTCAGGATGTCCTCCCGGTACATACGGTTTTGGCTGCCGACAGGTCTGCGAATGCCTGAATAATTCCACCTGTGATCACATGACTGGAACGTGCTACTGCAACCCAGGCTGGAAGGGATCACGGTGTGATCAAGGTACGACAAGCCTTATAGACATTGCTGTATTGCATCACAGGTTTTTGGCTGTTTAGGTGGCTCACTAACAGGATCTGTCAGTTCTGTTTAGTGCAAAATGTTCAATTTTTGATTTGAGATGTTGCTACTTCTGGTAGGCACAAAGAAAATCTGTCATCAAAACTATTGTCACAAGACTACATATAGATCCAAAAACAGGAAAACCATTGTTTAGACCTACATAAATACTTAATGAGATTTTACAGTAATGCTTTGAAATAGCAGACTATACACAGTCAAATGAACCATATGCTAACACAGAGCAGGTGAACACAATTGGGCAACAAACCAGTGACAGGACAGAGGCAGAAACGGGACTAGGACATTTACGACATTTGGCAAACACTCTTATCCAGAGCGACTTACAAGGTTACTGCTATTACAGGAGGCCAACGTAGTGTTAGGAGTCTTGCCCAAGGATTGGTGTAGCACAGATTGGTTGTCCAGACCGGGAATCGAACCCAGGTCTCTCACATGGGAGCCAATGATGTTACCACTGTACCACAGAACCCAAAACAATCCATGAGGCTACATTACCAAACGAAGCACCAGAAAAGCAAAACATGATACAAGAAATACTGCATGTGAGGCAAAGCTGGAATCATTGAGTGATACCTTTGAGCTGTTCAGGATTGACAGACCCCCCTATGTGCGAAAGTATCCAAATAGCAGTATCTCTTGTTTTCTGTGTCCTATTTAATGTGTTGCACAAACCAAAATGTTTGCTCTGAATCTTTGTTTTGCTTTCAGTAGGTGTAATCATCATTGGCAACCCTAACAGTCTGACCAGTGCAGCAGTTCCGGTTGATTCCTATCAGATTGGTGCCATTGCTGGAATTATTGTCCTGGTACTGATGGTGCTCTTCCTCCTGCTCCTCTTTATCATCTACCGAAAAAAGCAGAAAGGAAAAGAGCCTACGATGCCTTCCGTCATATACACCCCTGCCATGAGGGTAAACACAGACTACACCACTGCAGGTCAGTACTGATGTATAACGGCACAGTATTTATGTGTATAGTGTATATACAAGTATATTTATTTGCTATTAGTAAAAGCTCCATAGTGCTCGAGTACTAGCTGTAGCTACAAAGTGGTATCTGAAGTAATGTAATAATGTATGGTGAGCTACATAGCTAGATAAGAGCATTAATAAAGACTAAGGGAAATGTATAAGTGTAATATGGTCATTATTATTAGGTTCCTAAGGTAGCATATGATACCCTTGACAAAAAGACAGAAATGGGTGTTATGTCCTTTTTTATACATATACTCTGTTATTCAAATCTATAGACCTTGTGATTGAGAAGTAGCATGTAGTTAAGTGCATTTAAACCAAGCATAAGAACTGTAATGATAACTATAACATTATAATAGTGTGAATGTCCACACATTTGTAAATAAATTCGACAAATAAATAAATAAATGTCTTCCTAGTGCTGTTAATAATGAGTCTCTCTGCAATGTCATCTCCGCCATGTTGAATGTGACTCCCTGTTTAGAAGGATTTTCTTTTTCAGTGTTTTTATTATTTATCAAATCACTCTGAACATAATCCTAATCGTATCGCTCGTCACTGCTGTTGTCATTATCGTGGTGAAATATTTATAGGTATCATTATAATATTTGTGCTTGGTGTCCTTTGGTGACAGTTGGTGAACTAATTTCTCCGTAAAGTAAATGCAGAAGCATTTATCGCGTAGCCATGGGTTTGGTTAAGGAACCAGCCTTGTGACTGGAAGGTCCCCAGTTTGATGAACTGTATTGACAAAACATGACTGAAGTGCCCTTGAGCAAGGTACTGAATCTCTGGGCTGCTCCCTAGGTGCCATGGGTAGGGTTGTCCACCACTTAGGGCAAGTGCCCCCTAGTGTGTGTGTTCAATAGTATGTGTGTTTCACTGCATGGATAAGTTAAAGGTGAAGAGGTGAAATTCCACTGTGTATGCAAGCACAGTGGTCAATGAGTGGTTCACACAGGACTATTTTGTTTATTACAGAAAATAATACAGTTGCTTTGTTTTCTATTCAATTGTGTGGTTCAATAAGCATCATCTAAGATGACAAACTAAATATTTTTGCATGTTTAGCTTTCTTTTATTTATCTAAGGTTTTAGTCAATGTGGTTGTGTAGGTGTAATGAAGTTTCACATTTTTTTTAGATGCAGTACCACAGACAAATGAGGTTCATCCCAACAGTAACTACTTCTCCAATCCCAGCTATCATACACTGGCCCAGTGTACCAGCCCACATCACGTCAACAATCTGCCTTATGGAAAAGTGAGTTCTTACGCTTTGAAGAAGGAACTGAAACTTCTGTCTTCCAACTAAATCTGATGATAATGAGTGGTTTTAGCTAATGGAATTGAGATCATGGTTTTTTTACCGATATGCCAGGGGAAGAACAACCAGTTGTTTGTGAACCTGAAGAATGTGGAGCAGAGGAAGAGGCCTTCTCTGATGGATCACACCGGAACATTGCCTGCTGACTGGAAACAAGGCAGCTGCTTCAATGAGCTGGGTGAGCCAGGGGATTTTGAAAGGGAACACTTTTCTAAATACTTTTCTGATACATTCCTTTGGATAATGACTGTGACTCTAACTCTCGGGAGCTGGAGGCAGCTGTATGCAACTGCTGAGTCATTTTTTTAAGGATTTAGCAAGCCAGAGCCAGAACAGAACAAGCCAGAACAGACAATAGTGTACAGAATGAAAGAAGAAACTGGAAAACACCAAAAATAGGGAAAGGTTGTGGCTTAATAATTCATGGTACAAGTAAATAAGACTGACAAACGCCATTCACATTCATGTAATCAGCAATGAAGTAGTGTAATGTTGCCCAACATTAAAACATGAAAGTTTCATGCATGACCCAAAATGTTTTATTCCACTTATACCACAGCAATGTGCCATTGTTAACCATTTACAAAACTTAACAATTCTTACCAACTCAACAGTTAGACATTCTTTAAATCCATTAATGTAGCTCATCCACCATGCAAGTCCCTGTCTTATTTGTTACTACAGAAACATATTAGTTAACATATTAGAACTAGTGCATTAATATGAATCTGACTTTAGCCACAGAATATATTAATTTCAGATGGACAATTATTTCCATTGATCCGGTACACTGTTAAAAGCAAAGCAATATAGTGTATGCTGTTAAATGAGGGAGGACTGCTGGGAACTGTACATTTGTGAAACCAAAAAGTCACTGGTGAAACAGATCACACAACATAGAAAAGCCACATCGTCAGGACAGGACTCTATGGTTTGCACCCACCTACAGGCCAGTGACCAGTCTTTCAAGGATAAAGAACACATCCTTGCTAGGGAGGAAGGCTGGTTTGAACAGGGAGTTTGTGCCATTTATGTGAAGACGGAACGACCGTCCCTGAACCGAGTAGGAGCCTAAGAGTATACCTTTCACCATCACCTGTCCATAGAGTCAGGAAACTCTATATCTATTAAATTCAAATGAAGTAACGTCATTATCATTAAATACCTGACAATCAACTACAATGAAATATTCCATCTTCCATAAAAACTCTTTGAGCTGCATAGAAACTGTGCTTTTTATTGTAGTATTATGTTCCCTACATTATAGTTTTCACATTATGTTCTTGTAAGTGTTTTAGCAGGATCTGTTTGTGTCTTGTGCTTTTCTTTTCCTTTTGTGTCTTTGACACTTCCTCTCTTTGTCTCTCCTTTGGTTAGGAGCATATGGAGTTGACAGACGCTACCTTGGAAAATCTCTTCGAGGTGAGATTTCTTTTCCACATCATAGATTGAGGAGTGTAGAGAACATTACATTAAATGGTTCGCTTATCTAGAATTATATAAAATAAATTAATTACAATATGTAAAAAAAGATGATATCACCATGAAAATATGTAATCCTTGGCTAAACTATTTTGATTTGTTTAGATCTGGTAAAAGGTGTGCCCTACCATGCCAGCTCCTGCTCTGTAAACTCAGAGAACCCATACGCCACGATTAAAGACCCTCCTCTCCTGATGCCCAAGAACACAGAGTGCGGCTATGTGGAGATGAAGTCACCTACGCAAAGAGACTCTCCCTATGCAGAGATACACAACTCCAGTCCTGCCAACAAAAACGTATATGAAGTTGGTACGTTTTCAGATATCCTACATATCATATTGAAATTGGACCAAAAGGGTCCAAGGGAAGACAACTAGTGAACCAATGTCTGGGTCATGCATGTCCAAGGCTCACATTTATGTGTGGGGAGTGAAGGCTAGTCCATTTGGCTGAATATTCACAGATGGATCTGTCGCTAATGTCTTAGTCTTAGATACTAACCTACCGAACACCTTCATAGCTCAGAATTTATGATTTAACAGGTCAGGGCTTTTTTGGTAAGTGGTGTTAATGTTATTGCTGATTGGTATATCTTTGAAGTTCTCTGAAAGGAGAGATTTATTTAGCTTATGTGATTTATGGTGTCCAGTTATGGTGTCAGCAAATCAGTAAATTTTTTAGCATTGTCTTATTAACTTTAAGATGTATAAAAAAAAACATGCTGTGTGTTTATAGCTGCTATACCATAAGGGATAGCAGCATAATAAGCATTAATAAACATTAATGTAACTATAAATGGTTAAAAATATGTCTTAATTTGGCTTGAGAAATGAAACACACTGGTATCATCAGACCACCCAGTGTTGATGCTCTTTTATTAAAGACTTGTCCTGCATACGGAAAAGACATTGCACTTCTTGTATTGAATCTCCTTCTCTGCCTTTTCAGAGCCAACAGTTAGTTCAGTCTACTCATCTGCCAACAACAACTGCAACGGACCATTCGGCCAGGACCCATACGACCTACCAAAGAACAGCCACATCCCCTGTCATTATGACCTGCTGCCCACGCGAGACAGCACACCATCCCCTCATAAAGAGCTGGATAATGAATGAGCTCTTAGAGACCTGACCAAAACACACCCTTCCCACTGCGACAAACACACCTTCTGTGGTTCCTTCAGCCTCACCGAAGGCTTATTATACTTTTTGCATATCTCCACATCAGTATACTACATTTTTTACAGCCCTATAGTTTTGTTCTTTTTTTACTGTCATGATAATCATTCTTAATCTTGTTCTTTTCTTACAATAAGAAGCATATTTTAATTTTTATTTCCTAAACAATTTTTTCAATTGATCACGTTAAAAAAAACATATTGGTAATAACTTGGAGGGATTCACACGAAGGAGGTGATGTTACATAGCAGATTTCACAGTAATGAATCATTCCACTGATGAAAACATATCGTTTGGAAATATGGAGTAAACCTTGAATTTATTTTTGTAAAATAAATATAACTGTTTTGAGACTTATTCAGTATTCAGTATGTTGGAAAGGAGGCTGGACTGAGTTCGTTGCTTTCTTTTCTGTGTGTGTTTAGAGGAGTTAATACCACCATCTTGTTGAGAATTTGTGTTTTTTGGGCACCATTGAATTATCAATGCTGTTTTAGGAACTAGGGATGCACTGATCCTATATGAAGTATATTATTAGGGCTGACTTTGGTCTGGATTGGTATTGGATTTGACAGCCAATCATGTGGCATCAGTGCAATGCAAAAAAATCGTGCAGATCTAGGTCAAGAGCTTCGGTTAATGTTCATATTCAAACATCACAATGTCAAAAAAGTGGGTGTATTTTCTGACCCACTGACATTTCATGACACACAGACTCATGAGTCAGCTCGACATCAGTATGAGATCAGTATCAGGTATCATTGTGTTCTCAGACTCTGAGATTGGCATTATGCTGAAAATGCAAAGCGTGACATTCGGTGCATCCCTGTTAGCAGGTTTTGTTGTCTCTTACTGTTTCATCCATACTAAATTTAACCAAAGGTCAAAGTGCCATAAGTAATGCTTTGTTTTGTCATCTATATCGACTTATTTGGTATTTATTAGACAACCATCCTTCAGTTCTGTTCTGCATAGCCCTGGGTGTGCACTCATTAATCACTGATATTATAACCACAGTCACATTTATGTTTTGTTTTGTTTTCTAGCCCAATTAATGCAACACACCTCTGCCAGTCATAAGTTTGTTTTATCTGCCAACAGTGTTTACGTCAGGTGATGATTTTTGAAATTTTAAATTCGTTCAATATAAATAATTGACCATCAACTGACAGGACAATACAACCTTAATACACAATTTGATATAAAATACTTAAACCGGATTTAAAGTGCTTAAGCTGGACTTTTGCAGTGAAGTTACAATGTGTCATTAACATTAATTCTGGGTCAGAGGTTTCTTTCATTTGGAGACATAACTTCTTTTTTTTTAAGTATTTGGTATTTATATAAGTTTGCATTGAAGGGAACACAATCTTGATCTACTCTGAGCCAGATGTTACATTTGTATAATAATAACAACAGTATCAATTTGTATAATTGTATATAGCTGTTACTCATTAAAAAGACTTAGGACATTGTGTTTGGGGAAAAATACACTTATTAGCATGTCTCCAGTTTGTGAGTTAGCATGTTGTGCAAACAGCATGCTAACTGTTGTTTGATTTTTCTTATACCACCTGATTTTCAGTTTATATCTTTTTCTAGAGCTTTCAAGATATTGACATGGGACATAGGCTAAAAAGTGTGGCATGTTAGGGAGAAGTGGGCTTGTATACAGTTTATGGAAATGTCTGGCCCTTTTTCTGCTACACTTGTTTTTTCTGAAAAAAAAAAATTCCCATCCACTTGAATAGGAACTAGGATTTTCAGAAACTGCCATAATTATGTCAATTTTCCAGCTACAACCATGAAAATTGGCACACTCGGGCCCAGGTACACAGCAACACACTCACTTTTTTTTTTTTGCAGGAACTGCAGTTTCTAGTGATAATTGGGATTCGACATTAAACTCGTCTTAGTTTTTGTAACTCGTGTTAGTCACTAGTACAGGTGCGTTTGATATGTTTGTCTCCTGGGCTTTACTGCCATGTTCTATTCTTGTATAAGTTTTAAATATGTCCCATCTCTATATTGGTATCTCTTTTTTACCCTCTTCACAGTGACAAGAAGTTGATAGATTATGTTCAATAGGCCAGTGCAGACGTGTGTTAACAGAACTGGAAGGTTATATAAGTGTTATGTAAATATATATCTTTATTTTCCTTAATATGGTGTGTTTTATAAGAACAGAATGAAATTGCACAGTTGTCATCCTCTTCCCCAAAGAACTCCCATGACAATGGTATTTGCCTCCATACTCCAACTTTTCTTACATGCCTTGTTTTGTATTTTACTTTTTCTGTAGTGTATATGTACTGTATGTGCAATTTGGCTTTACAATAAAATGACAAAAATGTGTCACATCATTTACACGTGATGTATTTGTGATTCTACATATTACTCTGAAAACAAAATCATGGATTAACCCATTTAAATTAAGGGCAGAAATTTGATTTACAGAGATTAAATAGGTAACTAATGGCATGGTTACACCAATCATCCATAAGATTAAACCCACAAACCAACTGACATTTGAAGTGAATGACATTATCTTGTTTTAATGGCACTGTCAAGGGCCATATTAGCTGGCAAGTGAACAGTCAGTTCTCATATCTCACGTGTTGAAAGCAAGAAAATGGCCAAGTTTAAGGATTTTAACAAGGACCAAATTGTGACAGCTGGGTCAGAGCAAATCCAAAGAATCAGGTCTTATGGGTTTTTGAGTATGTAGTGATTAGTACCTACCAAAAGTGGCCAAAGAAAGGAAACCTGTTAATTGGCAACCGGGTTATGGGTGCCAAGGCTACCTGTCTTGTCTGATACCTCAGAGGATCCACAGAAGGACTTGTTGTGGCAGACAGCACAGAGCTTTTTTTGGTTGCTGGTAGGCAGATGGTTTTAATGTTATGGCTGACCGGTGTATGTTAAAATCATGAAATTTAATTAAGTGGAAATTTTGTAACTATATGTTGATGCATGATTAATTTCTTTTAGTATTGTATAAACCGGATACAGCACACTTTGGGTGCTTGTGATTAGAATTTACCCTAGAATGTTTATATTGTCTTGACCACACAATACACCATCACCATCACCATCACTAACAGAAATGCATGCACTAGGTGGAGGTGTTACATCTTTGGATTGTTTGTCCATCTGTGCAGCCATCTGAGATTCTCATTAGCATCACAGCTCAAGAATAAGTGTTTGCATGCATGTTTGTAGGATTTATATGGGATTATCACTGCAAAGAGCAGATGAAATTACTACATTTTGGAACTGATCCAGACAGGGTCAAGGCCACAACAAGAGTAAATGTCTATGGTTTTCTAATTAATAGATTTCTTCTTGTTTGAAATATGCGTACAAATTAATAACAAGAAGGAATAGACCATTTTTAATAATGAAAAAACTAAGAAATATTTTAAAACTAGCTTTATATAAAAATAACTGATTTAATGATTATATGTGATGCTCTGTATTAAGAAATCTCAATGAGTTTGTGAGTGTGTGTGTGTGTGTGTGTGTTAGTGTGTGTTAGAGTGTGTGTGTTTGTAGTGTTTTGCAATTGAGTGCATCTACCTCTGCATCCTAGTCATAGTGTGATCCAGGTGTGGCCAGGATAGGCTCTGGAACCAGCATAAATCTGACCAAGATGAACTGGTTTCTTCCTGATAATAATAATAAATAAGTTTTATTTATCACATGCACATTTGTGCAGTGAAATGAACTGGTGCATCTCTGAAGACATGCATAACAAACCATAAAGAGACTATACAGTAAATATACAATGGATATAAGGTTAAGGAAAAGGGGAGTGCAAGCCGACCTATATGTGCACATTCAAATAATACACATATGAAAAGATAGTATTTATTGTATCTATGTAAGTATATATGTACATGCGTATATGTATATGTTTATTATATTAATTATCAAGCAAATATATAAAAGAATTACAATGTGACAGATATTTCAAATACGACTTACCCTCTCCCACCCCACCCACACCATACTACTCAAGCAGTACTATCAATAAAGTCTACCAAAGGAGAAATGATAAATAATCAATTCCCCAGACAAGTGGGGAAGAAAAACAACCTAGATTTTTTCTTTATATTAAAAAGAATTCTCTCTGGTGGGATAAAGGAAGACAACTCTTTCAACCACAGGTAAAGATTAGGTGGTTCAGATGATTTCTATTTGATAGTGATACATTTTTTTGGCAGCCATGAGTGCGATCTTAATAAATCTAAGGTTTACACCTTGTTGATCTTGTACAGATTCATCTCCTAGCAGGATAAGTCTAGGTAGCAGAGAAATATCCACTTTAACAACATCCGAGATTACATTTAGAACTGCCTTCCAATATACTTCCAGATTCGGATAGGACCACAGCATATGTAATAAGGTTCCAACCCCCACTTTACATCTGGGACAGTATATTGAGTGATCATTATTTATATATATATATAACCTTTCAGGAGTAAAGTATATCCGATAAATGATACTAAACTGAATTAGTTTGTGGCGACTATTAAAGGAGAAGATCTGTGCACCCATACATATTTACCCACCACATATCATCTTCAATTATGCACACTTTTCCCACGTCCTTTTCCCACTTTAACAGTAAATATAGGGACTTTTAAAAATTCTGATAACTTTCTATAGACATAAGAGACAAACCCTTAGAGTCCTGCCTGCTTGTTATCACCTTGTCCAAGGGGAGCAGCAGGAGAGGTAATAGGGGGCCACCTACAGTAGTTGTGTACTAATGTAATGTCTCACCTGTAAAATTTTAAAAACAGTTTGGCAGGAGGGAGGTACTTTCACTGTAGTTATTTAAATGACAAGAACACCCTCTTCGTACAAATCACTAAAGGTTTTAATACCCCTATTGTACCAGTGTAGCAAAGAAATGTATTGACAAAAAAGGGTGTGGAACTATACAAATGTTCTACATATTTAAGTATCATCCTGATGTCTGCCCAAACTTTAAATGTGCATTTTATAAATGGGTTGTCAATTGTCTTTTATATGTAATTTAAGGGGATAAATGGTAAGGCTGCCAAGGCCATGTTTTTTCTGTCAGACTCTTCAATTTGCTGCCATGCAGGTGATTGATCGAATTGTGCTTGCCATATCCATATAGCTCTGGCTTGTGCTGCGCTGTAGAATAAAAAAAAAATTGTATGACCTGCACAAAGTTTTTTATTTAATTCTAGACACTATCCCATTCCAAATAAATCTGCCAATTAGTCTGTTTAGCTCCTTAAAGAATGATTTTGATAGAGGTATTGGGAGTGTTTGAAACAAATATAAGAATTCTGGTAGAACATTAATTTTGATACAATTTACCCAGCCAATCAAAGAAAATAGGAAGCAAGTCTAGGTAAGTGAATGTGTGTCACATAAAGGGAGTGTTACTCATCTGAGTGTGGTGGCAAGATTAAAAGGCACAATTACACTTTTATTCGTATATAGACTTTATACCCAGATACTGACCCCAAGTCTTGTAGTAAAAAAATTAAAGCGGTGAGAGAGGAGTAAAAGATAAAATTATATCGTCTGCATACAAGGAAATAGTGTGCTGGAGATGTTTAACAGCGAAGCCAACAATAGAAAGATGTGACCTAATAGCTATGGCTAGAGGCGCAATGGCTAAAGCAAACAACAGGGGTGATGCACAGCGTCCTTGTCTTGTGCCTCTTGAAAGAGAAAACTGTTCTGATATTTTATAGGGCTATGGTACAGCAACACATTCAAATGCCTTCTCAGTGTCTAATGAAATGGTTACGACTGGGAATAGATAGCTAGATAGCTAGATAGATAGATAGATAGATAGATAGATTCAACTTTATTGTCATTGCTTAGTACAAGTACAAGGCAACGAAATGCAGTTACCATCTTCCAGAATTGCAAATAGAAGCAATGTTCAGAGTACAAAAGTGCAAATATGAAAAACTGTGCAAATATGAAACAGCAATGTGCAATATCACAGTGCAAATATGAAAAATTGTGCAATTAAAACAGAGCATAGTGCAATTTGGGATCTGTTTAGCAGAGTATATAATATTCAAACGTCTACAGATGTATCAGCTGAGGCGTGTTTTAAAATAAAACCTGTTTGGTCTATGTGAACCAGCTCAGCACAACCTGCTCAAGCCTTAGAGCAATGATTTTTGCAGAGATCTTGTAATCTGTAGCCAGTAGCAAGATGGGTCTGTAGGAACCACATAAGTTAATGTCTTTTCCAGGCTTAGGCAGGAGAGTTATTAGGGCTTGGTTCAAGGTGTCGGGTGGTTGTTGTTCCTTTATTGCACAGTTGAACATATTCATTAAGGGGTCAGTCAAATGGCTTTAAAAAATCGACAGAGAAACCGTCAAGGCCAGGTGATTTACCAGCAGATAGCTTAGCAATAGCTTGAAAAGTTTTAGCATCCTCGACTCCTGGAGATGTGTAAAGATATTTATAAAATTGGTTAAATTCCAAATTAATACATCTAGGGTCTTTGATGATTATTGGTTGTGTGGTATTGGTTGCGTATTGTAGTAATTAATCTTGCGGACTCCTCTTTCTGAATCTGCCATGCTAACAGTTTTTCTATATTATCCCCCTGCTCATAATAAAACTGTTTAGTCGTAAGTAAGATATTTTCTGTTTCATGGGTAATCAACGTGTCATATTCTAATTTTAGGCTACCTAGTCTTGAGAAATAGATTCTTTCTTTGTTAGCTGATATTTACATTCAAGCATCTTCATATTTTCTTCCAGTCTTTTAATTTGCTTTTCATGACTTTTCTTCCTTCCAGAAGAGAAGGATATAATTTGGCTCTCAGAAACACTTTCAGTGACTCCCATATAACCATGGGTCAAGCCACGCCTGTATTTAGACTTAAAAAATCATCAATATGTGCATTTAAAAAGACCAAGAAGTCTGAGTCATTAAGTAAATTGTTATTAAAGTGCCAAAGTTTAAAACCCTGAATCTTGTCTGATGAACTGATAATCATTTTTAGGGGAGAGTGGTCTGAAAGAGTTCTTGGCAAATATTCACAATATTCACTTGACTCCACTAGGTATTCACTCTCTTCATGTATTAGAAACAAGTCAATTCTAGAAAAGCATTTATGAACATGGGAATAAAACTCATTTCGCAATTCATATATATA
>JAOVVF010000008.1:4255584-4273144 GCA_028565595.1 Duopalatinus emarginatus
GCAGGAGCGGGATGAAGAAAACAGTCCTGCGCAGTTCTCTACTATACACAGTAAAATATTGATTATAATTAATTTTACCTGACTGTTTCTATTTTAAACGGCATCACATTTCTTGCATTTACGGGGAAGGTTTAGCAGACCAATCACATGCGTTGTCAGTATCACATGTGATGCTTCTCAGCCAGTCAGATGTGTGTATTGTGATGAGCACGGTAGACTGAGTCACACAGAAATTTCAGTCGAGAAACGGCGGTGCAAATAAAGAGTCAGAGAAATGTTTATTCACATGGCAGTGCTCTAAACAGAGAAACAGTGACAACTGAGATTGTTTATTTTTCAAAAGGCCAAATTAAAACAAACAGGTCTCGTGTTCTGGGACCCACTCAAGTCTGATCTCAGGAGACAGAATGTAATCATACCTACTCAAGTCTGAACACGCAGAAAACCCACTGTATTTATTATTCATCCAGTTCATTTTTAAATCTGACTTTTTTTTAAATCTGAATATTGTTGAAATATATTTAAGCAATAATACACTTGAGGTTCTTGTTATATTGTGAGATATTGGCACCGGTGTGCTGTGGTCGTAGATAAGTACTCCAGTGCCAATATCTCACGATATAGCACGAACCTCAAGTGTATTATTTTGATTATACCACAGTTCCATTACCGGCGTTTATTGATAGATATTAGGATAAAGAGGATGGAAAAATACAATCTGTTTGTTTAAAAAAAAAGGTAAAATGGTTCCATTCTGTCAGACGGCCCTTAAACATCTAGCGTTATATATCTAAATGGCCCTCTGCTGAAACATCAGACTATAACAGTTGAGGAGCCTCATTAACTACCCAATAATTATTATATAATAAACACAAATACACTGATTTATAAAATGATTTGTAATTCATTATGGCAGACGTTGCGGATTTGTTTTTCGCTGCAGTGTTTGGCTTGTAAACACTAGTATTGTTGCTAGGGTTACGTGTGTATGTGGCGGAGTGGTATTGTGAGAGCTTCACTCCCAGTGCCGTTATTGTGTGATAACTCATTGAACGTCTCTCGGCCAATCAGATTGCAGGGTTGGAACTAACTGTGGTATAATAAATTGTAATTGTACTGCAATTCGATTTGATATTTACTGTAGTTGTTGACGAGAGAATGTTGATATAACTCTAGGCTACTATAGGATATAGTTTCAGATTGGCCCTATTTCTATAAATATATACCACCTTTATAAATACGTACCGTACGGCTTCATCTGTTCATCTAAACACATCATCTGTACACATTCTCCATGTGTAATTTTGCTTTGTGCTGATCATGTGGCATCAGTGCAATGTAGAAAATCATACATAAGCTTCAGATCCATCTCATCATCTCATGACCTTTCCTGTGGAATCATTGTTGGTGCCAGATTGGCTAAGTATTTTCAGAAACTGCTAACTTTGGGATTTTCACACATAACAGAGTTTACACATAGTGATGCAGGAAACAAAACACATCTAATAAACTGCAGTAGTTCTGTGGGAAAAAAAAAATCCATGAATCGAGCCAATCCTCAAGCTCTAATCTGATTGTATAATCCATTGTGACGGTGTAGAAGTGCAGCTTTGTGAGTGAAGCCTGTGAACAAATTGTTTTTTCTGTTTTTCCTCAATTGTCAGGCAAGATTAAGGGAAGATGATGGAAGAGAGTGGAATAGAGACCACACCACCCAGCACTCCTCCACCTCCACTTAGTGCTGCTGTCGCCATCAGTCCGCCTCCTCTCACAGCAGGTAAGACCTGAGCAGAGCCTTTATCACATAAAATAAAATCAGACTTTAAACTGTCATTTTTTAATAGCCTCTGTCCTTTTTCTTTTTTGTATTTAAGTCGTTCATATTTAATCAGGCCTGTTTTGTGGTGTTTTGCTGCAGCAGGGACGCTACACTAATCACATATAAAGGCAGTAACTTTGATTGCAGAGGAAGATTGTCCTTCAAGTTATTGCTGTGGCCAGGGATGTCTATTAGGGCCAGAATTAATAAGCTGTTTGTCCTCATTTTGAAACACAATTAAGTCATGTCTGTGTGCAACATTTTGCGTCGTCATATACCAAAGTGGATTACAGGCTTTTACAGTTCATGCTGTATGCAGAGTGCAATTCTCTCTAAGGAGATGTCCAATATAGTCCAAATAGGATGGAGACATGAAAAGTGCACTTGATAATAAAATAGCTGTCGTATAATGGGGTCGAGATGGCTAATGGGTGGGAACTAGACACGTCTAATTTAGGGAGAAAATAAGACGTTTTTTTAGTTCTAATATTTTTTTTCAATATTTTCTTTAAAATAATTTATGAATTGAATCATGAATTAAATTGAATTATGACCAGACTGTAACATTATACCCCTAGATTATATAATAAATAAAAAAAGGGAGTTTTGCCTTCAATTTTCTAAATGCTATAGGATAGCAGTCAACACAAGACAAATAAAATACAATTTAATTTGCATGCTTGTGTATATAAGCACTTATTGTGTATGCAGAACATATAAGCTTAAATGATAAAAGTCTTTTCATTTAAGCCAATTAGTAATGAAATGGTATATTAGCTATATTGATGTTCATTGGTTTTAACACGAGTCTTTATTTAATTTAAGAGCTTCATTTAATAACACATTACCTCCTTTATTGAACTCGCAATTCCTCATTAGTGCCGAGGTTTCCATCATTGTACATCAGCCTTTTCCCCCTTCCATTGGCTTTTTCTAACTCGTGAAACAGAAAGTGCCCTTGAAATGGCATGAGACTTACTGATGTTATATTAATTTGTATTTCCCTTTTATACACTAAGTCTGGGTGAGAATGTGCCAAAGGGCTGGACTCATTTTCACAACAGCCACTAGGTGAATAAATAGTTAGCCAAGAGCATTAGTAAGGCTGTGGTCAACATTCCAGTTCCTAGAAACCTAGAACAGGTTCAGGACTTGTCATTCCAATAAAGAGACGTTTTAGACAACTGGGTGCATCTAACGGTTTGGGGAAGGCTCAGATAGTGGTGCCATAGTCTTGTGTCCACAAACTTTTGGCCATGCCGCGTATCTTAGACAAATGCCTTCTGGCGAGCACGCTAGAATTGTGCTTTTGAGCTATAAAAGTCTACAGACTGTGCAGATCGATTTAGAAACTGGCAAATTTGTCACAAATCGTCATGGGTGGGATTTCAGAAGCTCCTTTAGTCTGAAATCGTGCATTTTCATTCTCATATACTCTATTTATTTAACACTAGCTAGCTAACTTAACATACACGGTCTGATTGAAAACCTTTTGTATTTAACTGTTAGATGTCTGAACTAACTTCTGCCTCTCATTTGCTTTGGATATAATCCTTGCCTGAGGATGCCTGAGGAATGCCATTATCTGGGAGTGATTAATGGATGTCCAGCTGCTGCAGGCGTCCTGGAGAGCAGCATATCACATTAATGTAGACAGGAGAGGTGCAACATTTTGTCTAGAAGCTCCTACAGGAAACTAATCAGTTAACTAAATTTGAGGAGACCTTTATATCTGTATGACCTCTCAGAAGTAGTTGTAGTGCTGGGGGCAAAATATTCTCACAGCCTCAGCCTTGTTATTCACTTCCATAGTGTCTTTTCTGTTCCCATAATGGCCATCGATGATCATTTATCGTATAATTATTTAACAGGTCTTTAGCAGACTCTAACTATGACAGAATGTCTTTTTGGAGTGATAATAATAATAATAATAATAATAATAATAATAATATTATTATTATCATCATCATCATCATCATCATTATCATCTTGCATGTTCATCATATGAGAGAATCTGTCTTCACACTGGATGTTTTGGTATCTGGGCATTAAAAGGTAGCTGAACAAAGAATTCTTGTACACAGAATTCTTGTCGTGCAAGAAAAACCGGTACAGACGAGCCTATGCAAAATACATTTTTGTAGGGGTTGCTCCATAATGGTACCGGGATTGTTTAAGTGGCATTCCATCGGACTCCTGGTACATCTGCAAATGTCTCTGACCGGTAAACGCTATGTATGGCTCCTTTCTGATGAGTTACACCCGTTCATATCCTGCATTCATTCTGATGGCCTCTTTCAACAGCACAATGCACCACCACACATCTAGAGATGCAAAATTGTGGTTAGACGAACACTCATCTGAGTTTGGGGTTTTGTCATTTCCACCTAGGTCACCAGATGTTAACGTTATCAAACACATCTGGAATGCCATGCAACACGTTGTGGAACTTTAAAAATCCTATACTTCTGAATACAACAAAATTGTGGACTGTTCTGCAGGAAGTATGGTGTTAATTTCCTACAAAATATTTCAGCAAGCTTTGGGAGTCCACCACTACTTCAGTGTATTAGGCTGGGCTGGGTAATATTTCTGTGTGTTTGTAGTTCTTAGTACGTTTAGTGTTAAACATTACACAGTCAGCTCCATGCACACAGAATAAAAACCCTTGGGATTAGTTTTATTTATTTTCCGGTAGCACTTCAATTTTGATCAGAATGTAGTCAAGCTGTTGACACTAGCAAAACCAGCAATTAAGTAAAGATCTGCAGCAGGTTTGACAGATGATGCCATCTTTTTATCACTGATGGTCGAAAGTTATTATTATGTTGAGTTTAGCATAGTCTTATCCAGACCCTGCGCCAGCCACTGTCTGGTCTACATTCTGCCAAACAGATTGAGTATAAGTATAGCGTCTATTCTATAACAACAAATAATACATTTATATTATGTTTTATATTTATTACTTATTTACATAGATTTCTCCGGTGATTAATTTGAGCTATAAAACTGATAAATAAGTATTTTAAGCTGTGTCGGCCATAGAGCATGAAAATGAAGGATGGTTTTAGTTGAATAATTTAAATAGAATCGTGTGCCTTATTTTCTGGAAGGAAGAAAAGCTTAGTTAATCACCCAGTAAAGGCATGTTTTTTTATTTAGGTGCAGACATATAACAAGCAACTTGGTTTGTGTATTCATGGTATTCTTGGTTTATTTATTCAAGGGGCAAATATTGTATTGTATGGCAGAACAGAATTTCCTAATAATAAGTTTCAATAGATTTTATTCTTATTAACCATTTTTTCACCATGTCTCACCCTGGACATTATACTGAGAGTATTTCCTGCTCAGGACAAATTGAATTAATATATTTTATAATATTGTAATGACTACAGGAATTGTCACATCATGGGTGTTAACAAATTTTCTGCATTAGGCTAATAAGCTTTCTGGACTTCAGTGACTTGATTAGGTTGTAATAGCCATTAAAAATAAATATTAGGTTACAACTCATGATTTCTATTTTAAATTCACAATTTAAACCGCTAAAATTATAGTACCATTGTAGGAGCAGCCCATAAGATGGCCACCACCACCACAGTATTCTTTTATCGCAGTGTTTCACTGTAGATGGTTTGGCAGACACCCAGCCCTCGTCTACAGTGCCGTTAGCCCTAGCATATTTCTGAATTGTACCTGTAGCCAGAAGCGCCAAGCTGAAATCATTAGGACTGGTGCAGCTGGTCATGACTTTGGCAAGCCTTCATTGGTAGTTGAGAGGATGGGGCCTATCTGCTCATAAACCACTCCGCACTGCAAAAGCTGTAAGCAAATAAATGCTTTAAGCAAACTTTAAATCTAAGCAAGCATTTGTTTTGATGTGTATGTAAGGTTGTGAAATGTATTCACACGTCTGTGTGTATGTACTACTGATGAAAGAGGAACCTGTTGAACTGGGAAAGACCAATGTCAACATCCTAGATCACCCTAGTATCAACTGTAATTAAAAAAAAATATGTTATGTACATCCACTTGTGCTGATTTCATCAATTTGTTTATATCTCTTTTTAGGGCTTTCTAGTCCACTGAACCTTCCTAGCACCACAGGCATCTCCAGCTTTGTCCCTGGAGGCTTCTCCACACCAGCACCCTCTACAGCAGTGACCTCTACCCTGCCACCCGTTCAGTCTTCCGCTCCTCCTCCATTCTCCCTGAGCCCCATGAAGCCGCTGTCTACAGCCTCTCCAGTGCCTGCTCCTCCTTTGGGTGTAGGGGTTTCTTTCAGCAGTCCATACACATCCGCCACTGCTTCACCTCCCCCTGGTCCTGTGCTATCTGCTCCACCAATGGGGCCACCGACCACCGGTTTCAGTGCTCATGCAGCATATGATATCACACGTGGACATGCTGGCCGTACACCACAGACTCCACTGATGCCCACCTTCTCCAATGCTCCACCCATGCCAGGTAGGGGTGTTGCGTTAGAAGATTAGTGACTGTGCTAGTGACCTACATGCACATTCAGGGAATTGAAAACCAGTACAGGTATTTGTAATTTGTAAATAAATTGCAACGCAGCATGAAGCTAAAAGCTGGGTTTCAAAAGCCTACATATTTGAGCCATTACATTCTAGTCATATTAATAAGCCATTGTTTTTATATGCTTGGTCAGGGGAGGAAAGTGTCAGATAAAGTAGTCATGTAGTCTGTCAGAAGTTTTGTGAAAAATTTAATACACAAAAAAGTCTTTTGAACTTTATTTATACATTTTGTTAAAGGTTTTGTAACTAATTTTATTTAATTTTCCTTTTTATCAATATTGTGACCTGTTTTTAGGTGTGGTTACAAACCCAATGATGCAACAGCCAATGATGTCTGGTGGTTTAGAGGTCGTCTCTCCGATTACCTTTCCAGAAGATCATGACGATCCCAGAGTTACCCAACAGATCGCACCTGGAGGTGGAATATGGGGCTTCATCAAGGTAAGTGGCCACAAAAACAATCCCTACTGTTATTGAAACTGCTCACAATTCACAGGTTTTAAAAATCTGGGCCCTCACAACAGCATATATCAAAATATTTTTTACATCTTATCAACATCCCAGCCCTTTATTTTTGTGAGTGCTTTAGCCACTTGATAGAGAATAACCATTAAAACCCTTGAAATCTGGCTGGCACGGTGGTGCTGCAGGTAGTGTGTGTGCGCTACGCAGTTCTAGGCATCTGGGGTTGTTGGTCTGTGATGTTTTTGGATAAGACAATGGCTGACTGACTGAACCTTAAATTCCTTAAAACTCACAATTTATGTGTTAGCACATTTCTTCCTGATCCCATTAATACTGCTATACTGCTGATCAACACCTATTGGTTTGATTCTTTTATAGGCTTAATCATCAAACCATCCCATCTGTGTGATTGTTTCAGGGTGTGGCTGGTAACCCTATGGTGAAGACAGTCCTGGACAAAACCAAGCACTCAGTGGAGTCTATGATCACCACGTTAGATCCAGGGATGGCTCCATACATTAGTAAGTACAGCTTGTTCGATCCTCAAACCTTATGTTCTGGTAGGAAAAAAAAAAGTCACGCAGGTGATGAAAAATCATTAATCTTTATTGCATGTGACAGAATCAGGAGGTGATCTGGATATTGTGGTGACCTCTGATAAGGAGGTGAAGGTAGGGGCAGTGCGGGATGCCTTCCAGGAGGTGTTTGGCATGGCCATGGTGACTGGGGAGGCAAGCCAGTCCAATATCGCTCCTCAGCCAGTGGGCTACGCTGCAGGAGTCAAGGTGAGACATTTCCATATTTATAGTTGCTCTGGTCTAATCTTAAGGGGCTTTACCTCCTTTTTTTGTCAAACCGGTCATTTTCCTGAATTAGAAACGTTTTCTCTAATGTTTTGGTCAGTGATCTTTAGCACAGTGCAGTTTTTATCCTTAAAACGAATTCATAAACATGTAAAAAAAAATCAAGTATACAAAATGAATCACCACAAAATCTTTGTTTGTGTTGTGTTTATTTTGTTAATAGCAAGCTAATACACCTATATTATACTGACCTCAAAATTGTATTTTTTGTCTATTGTGTTCACAAGTGTTGCTCAGTAAATAATACAGCAATAAACTGGTCAGCTGTAACTTTAAAACCACTGACAGGTAGAAAATAACATTGATTACTTCATTACAGTGCACATGTCAACACGTAGGATATATTAAGTAGCAAGTGAACAGTCAGGTCTCTAAGTTGATGTCTTGGCAAGCATAAGGACCCTGGTGACTTTGACAAATGCCAAATTGTGATGGCTGGACGACTTCTTCAGAGCACGGCAGGTCTTGGGTGTTCTCGCACTACGGTGGTTAATACCTGCCATAAATGGTCCAATAAAAAAATGGTGAGCAAGCAACAGGGTCATAGGTGCCCAAGGCTCATTGATGTGCATGGGCGGTGAATGCCAGCCTGTCTGGTCTGGTCTCACTGAAGGGCCACAAAAGATGGATCTTTTGCTTACTCATTTAGAGACTCCATACCTCAATGAGTCCGAGCTGTTTTGGCAGCTTTAATTTAATTTTATTTAATTTATAGCTGATCAGTGTCATTTTGTAACTTTTTTTTTTTTTTATATATATATATTTTAATCGTAATTAGCCATTATACTTCATATGGCAAAATACTACTCTAAATGCCAGTATAGCTACACAAATTGTGTGAAACATTTTGTTCAGCATTATTCTACAAGGGCGGACAAATCACTAAACTGGGACAAGCAGATTTCATGTTTGTTCTATTACTTTTTCATTATACTGTTAGTTTAAACTTAAATGTTAAATGCTCCCATGTCAGAGACCTTGGTTTGATTCCCGGTCTGGGCTACACCAATAAGGGTCCCTGGGGAAGACTCCTAACAGTACGCTGGCCTACCTGTAGTACTAATAACCTTGTAAGTCGCTCTGGATAAGAGCGTCTGCCAAATGCCATAAATGTAAATTTAAATGATAGTGATGCAAAACACATCTCAGTACTGTAACCATAGTATGAACATTTAAATCCTGCTGTATGACACACGTGACCCAAAGTGCAGTCTTATTAATATGTTAGAATGGTTATTTCTTAGTGGATCAATTCATATGCATGGGTGATCATTTTGCATCATTAGGAACATACAAGTGATTAAACCGAGCTCAGACACAATAGGCAACGCTATAAACTTTGCTAGAAGAGGTTTTAGTCTGCATTAATGTCCTTAACTATAAAGATCACTATATTTGTATTATTTTAGACACCACTTTTTGATGCTAGCGAAGTAGGTTTTCATGCAGTCAAAATAAGGGTCTGGGCAAACTCAATGGAGCTTATTTTGCCCTTGAAACTAGTGAAAAAGAAATTGGATCTGCTCACCCCAGTTCTACATGAATATGGGGTTTTTTGATGTACTTGCCATAGTGAAAAACACCTAATGATTCGAAAAGTGCTGTAGTCTCATAAATCTGTGTTATTCCGTCTTTGCAGGGGGCTCAGGAGCGTATTGACAGTCTACGCCGTACCGCCGTAATCCACGAGAAGCAGCCTGTGGTCTCTGTGGAGAACTTCATAGCAGAGCTCTTTCCAGACAAGTGAGCAGAAAGAACCTATCCTTTTCACACAGTGCTTGTTCAGAGTACACGTCTTTGTCTTTGTTCTCTACATCTGTCCTTTAGAGTGACTTTGGACCTCCCATTGCCACTGCAGCATGCAGTGTTATTTCGTCCAGTTATCCTGCGTGTAACAGTCTCTCAAGGTGACTATTTATAAGCCAAATTAACTGTCATCCTTGCCGGAAGTGTATTTATCACTGACGGTGCTTACAAAGACATTTATAAATTCAGAGGTGTCAAGTCTGTAATTATTTAAAAAATAGCCCGTCTCAGAGCCCCCCAGTTTAAACGACACAGCTTGTATCGGGTCCAAGACCGTGATGGTGTGTTCAGCTGGCGTGTGCGGTGGAAAGTTGTATGGAAAGTGGCTGCTGTCGTTCTGACGTGTATGGAGAATACTAATGTCCAGACCAAGTCTGTGGGTGGGGTTGAAACGGAGATGCAGTAAGCCACCCTGACGGCCTTTTTTTAACATAATACAGGGAGTACTCATGTCAAGGCTGATTTGATTAAGTCAGAAAACACCTGGGAGACTGTTAACGTTTCTTGATATGCTTGGTATTGTTGCAGTGTAACAGTGAATACCATGTTTAGTGGCTTCACCGAGACACTAGTATTAATGAAAGAAAATCAACAAACCATCAACTTGGCCTTCTATCTTATGATTATAGTTTCTGTTTCAGATGATTCCTCGCCTTTGGTCTTTTGCTTTACTGCACTTGCTTAACTTTTATTTTTTTCCCTTTGGTGTCCATTTTATATCTATTTATATCTAATTGTCCTCTTCTCTAGGTGGTTTGACATTGGCTGTCTGATTCTGGATGACCCTGGCAACGGCATCCACATCGAAACTTTCACCCAGACTACTCCTGTGGCTCTGGAGCACGTACAACAGGTACGCAGCATTACTTATGCAGCCAGCGTCCTTTGACTACAACACACACTGCCTCAAAGCTCTCTAATGCACTATAAACATGTAGATGTAAATATTGCACGCTAGTGATGTTACGCCCCCAGCTGTGTTCCTGACAGCCTCAGCCGAGCCTTAGTAATTGGAATTGCATCATTCATTTGAAGTGCTGTGTAACTTTGTCATGCATCCTGATCCAACTGTCACACTGTCCACTGATGCAGCAATTAAATAACACTCCATCGTCGTAAGTTTTCAGATCCCCTTTCAGAGGAGTGCGACACTACCTAGTGTTATTCTGTCTGCTCTCCTGAAATTAAGAAGGGATCCTAATACCCTGCGGTACTATACCTGCTTTTATTAATACTGGTACTTTAAGAATGACAGTGTTTTAATAAAAGCTGTATTTTCTGTCGGTTGTGTTGATGTGACATTGTGACTGTGTTGTGCGTGCAGAGCTCTGCTTCCACTCCCTAGTGGGGATGCCAACCATTTTTTTTTTCTCTTATGTACGCTGCAGCTTTCATGGTCACAATATAAGACGCATAAGTGATATACAAGTGCTCTTGTCATCCAAGCAGACGCACGGAGTAAAATACGTCATTGTTTCACTTGCCGTCAATGCCGGCAGTCTGTGCAAGCCCCCAGACACCACAAGGTCTGTCAGTAAATTATGTTTTAAACCCATGTAGACCAAGGGAGTCAACAAGGCCAACTTGGCAAAGTTGGTAAAATCCTGCTGACAGACATGCTGATCATTTAATGAATTCACAAAGTGACCAGTTGACCAATGCGATGGATAATATATTTACACAATGCTTTTGCCCTCAAATGCAAGTTAAGCGAGTGTGAATTATTTGTGACAGGCATTATTTTTATTTGTCTTTATAGCATTAACTTACAAGCCGCTAAAACGTAGGCCTGATCTATAGCCTGTTATTCCATTAGTTTTTCTTATGTTTTAGTTAATTTTATTTATATTAGTTATTAGTTGTAAATTATATTATTTGGATATTACTTCAGTATTCGTATCAAGATAGGCTGACGTATCAAAATCTTTAATTTGGATATTGCGACAACACATACACTACCAATGCAGATAATATACAAGCTACATAATATAGGTATTTCTAATGTGTGTGTGTGTGTGTGCGTGTGTGTATTTGGTAGAAGAAGAGAGAAATATTTTGTAGTTAATAAATTACAGTAGTTTATTAAATATGTTATGAAAACCATACTTTATGCAGAATGGTCCACAATTCTTTTGTATTCTGAGGTGTGGGATTTCTGTGTTCCACAGCACATTGCATGGCATCCCAGATGTGTTCGATAACGATAGGTTCTGGTGACTTATGTAGGAATCACAAAACTGAGATGAGTGTTCCTCTAACCATAATTTGGCATCTCTAGATGCATGTGGCAGCACACACATTCAGCACACACATTTCCTGCTTCCCACAAATCAATTCGAAGAACTAATGGTTTACTTGCTGCCTAAATATATCCCACCCATTGATGGGTGTCACTGTAACAATATAATCAATTTTATTCACTTAATCTTTGAATTGATTGTCCAGTAAGTACGAATGAAGGAAATGAGCTTTAGTTGTGTTAAAATAGTATGTAAAACAGTAATGTAATTAAAAGTTTAAGACCGATACTGTATGTGGTGCTTGGTTGGAGGTTACTCCTGTCTTGTCATTATGTATGCTGTTGTTTGGTCAGTGCTGATAAGAATCCTTTCTTCTGTGCTCCATTTCTAGTGAGTAGTAGTGGTATTAAAGAGCTGTTTTCACTCTTATCACTGTTCTCCTGCAGGCTCAGGCTCTCACCCCCCCGGATTACAGCCTGCTCTGGTCCGGCCTGCTCGTGACCGTAGGCGAGGTGCTGGAGAGGAACGTGCCCAACATTAGCCGCACAGACTGGCACCAGGCCTTCACCGGCATGTCCCGCAGGCAGATGATCTACAGCGCTGCCAAAGCTTTGGCTGGCACATACAAACTGCAGCTGCCCCCTAGGACGGTATAAGATCATCTAAATGCCTACTCTGCTCTCAGGACACGGACACTATCTGTCTGTCAGAAAATGGCAATTTTTTTAAAAACCTCTGTAGAAAATGAGTCATTGCTGCATTCTCGGGTTAAAAATTTTAAAATCCGGATTAAATGTTGCCCATAAATACTGGGTAAGGTTAGTCCATCTTTTATGCACATGTATAAAAGCAAGTTGACCCCAACATGTGTTGTGAAGTGAAGGTCCCAGAATTTCTAGATATTTTGGAAAAGGAGCACAGTGAGAACAAGCCAAGATCAACAATAGGGCATACAACCCTAGCTAACATTTGACATCCTGACAGGACATTAGACAGCTCATAGCCAATACAGGTACCAGGTTCTTAGTGGCAAGTAATGCTGTGTAGCATACAGAAATAAAACCACAGTATTGTTAATTGTTGCTTTTAAAAAATATTCAGGAACAGAAAAAGTACTAGTAGAACAAGGATTGAGAGAAATCATCCTGATCTGGGTTCCACAGTAGTCTGTATCTTTTTGTTTATGTAGATTTTTAATCTATTCATTTGGTAGTGGATTATTGACCTACTTACTAATCATACCATGTATCATTTATTTACAAATAACAAGAGCCTAAAAACTGATTTATTTGTATAAGATAATTCTTATAAAAGCATTAAATAGCATTTCCCAGCACAGAGAACACATGGGATCTGTTTTCTGAACATTCACCTTGAATGTTTTACGGTCATTTTTTTCATACTTTGCTTTTATACATATGCCAATTCCGTCCTACATACATGCATTTGTTTGCATTTCGCCAATAGGTCTACATTATCGTCTGTTTCATTGTAAGTAGATTACCAGCTACTCTTTATAAAGTAATAAAATAATGATCTTTAACATTTGTAGAAGTTTGTACTAAGTCTTTGTCATACAGTCAGTCCATCTTGAAGAAATTGATTGAACTCAGGATTGTATTTAGCCCATTTTTAAAGCACAAATTGTGCAATGTATAGAGAAAGTATTCATTTTCTGTTACCAAAGGACATGTAAACTGGTTCACTGCAAGTGCTTTTACAGACAAATATAGTTCACTTTTATTACAGACTTTGAACTTTTGCCTGATTTGCTGCATACAGGAAGCTTGTGTTTGTTCATTATGTTTTTGTAAAAGCCTAAACGCCTGAGGGGTGGATAATCTTAACTTTGTGTAAACTGTGTGCAAAATACTTCTAAATACTTATCTTTTAAAACAGATCTTATATTGACTCCAGTATAAACAAAAATTTAACTGAAAATGGATGATCATTTTGCTCAGTGTCGTGATGACATCTTTTATGAAAAAAAAACCCTGGGGATTTTTTTTGCCATGTTTTATTTCGAGTCCCTGTTAGCTAATCTCTAAAGATAACGCTTGTAAAAAGTTTGTGAAGGTTGTCAGTGTTTGTTGTCCACATTTCCTGTTTCTATTGAACATAATTACTTTAAAACACTCAGAGTGATACAGAAGCCTATAAAAATCTAAACGACTCTGTGTATGACCTCTGAGAATTTTGTCATGTGAAGTATGCTATTATTTTATGCTGTGTGTGTACTTGTGTAGCATTCACAGTCAAGGCCAAAATCACTGCAGGACATCAAGTATAGTGTGTGATGTGAGAAAATGAAAAGATCTGAGTGGAAGTGGACGAACAGATACTGCCTTTAACATTTTTTTTTTCTAAAAAAAACATTTGGATGTGTATCTTTCAAGCTCCATTAATTGTACTTCCTAAAGGTGCCTTGTGTCTGCAGGAGATTAAAGACAAATTTAAGTAAACATGCCCTATGTGTTTTTTTTTTTGTTGTTTTTTTTTGTATCAGTAAAGGTTACCTATGCCAAATCAGTGAAGAAGTGTTCAGGAGTAGTGCATGCATCAGTGTCAGCTGTGGAATACAATAACTCTGTGCAATAACAGTTTGTAGGGCTGCTGGAGCTGAACTGAATGATTATGGGACAAAATATAGAGAATATATTCATTTTCTGTTACCAAAGGACATGTAAACTGCTTTACTGCAAGTGCTTTCACAGACAACACATAATATAAGTATTCAACCCCTGGGCTTGGTATTTAAGAGGACCACTTTGGCCTGAGTTTATTGCTAAGTTCTGGGATATGTATATCACATTTGCACATTTAGATCCTGACATTTTTGGCGAAGTTCCTCCAGAGACTAAAAGCTGAACCTCTGCCCCAGTCTCGAGCTTTTTGCAGGCTGTAACTGTTTTTCTAAGATTGCCCTGGCTCCATCCATCTCTGACCAGTTTCCCCAGCATCCCTACAACATGATGCTACCACCAGCGCATTTCACTGTGGGCATGGTAATAAACAGCCAAAAAAAAGTTTTTCATATGGGGTTTTAATATAATGCCTTTCTTACTATTTTATTACTATAATGGCTCATCTTTGTGTCTAGGTTATGGTTTCCTGTCCTTCATATTCTCCCATCTGAGTTGTGGGTGTGGTCAGTATTGTGTCTTACCTTGTGTAAATTCATGATTTATACATGTTTAATACTTGTGCCTGTATTTTAACCTGTTACCTGTTACATTTCCATGCTTTTTTTAAATTCACCATAGAAAGCCATAAAGTTCCAGATCTGATGACTGGTTTCAAGTGAAGTAAACCACTCATTGACCACTGTGCTTGTATGCAGAGAGAAATTTTGACCTCACCTCACATCTGTGCAGTAAAATACGCACTAGGGGGCAGTGGACATGGTCCCTAGGGAGCAGTTGGGGGTTAGGCCTCTGCTCAAGGACACTTCAGTCATGTCTTGCCACTCTGGTGGATCAAAGGCTTGTTCCTTAACCTCAATCCTATGGCTGACCTAGGTTAAAAAATGTTCTGCTCTTAAACACCTGCTTCTGGCAGTAATTAAGTGACACGTCAGTGTTTTGGATTATTAATAAATTATTTTAGAGGACTATAAGAGCCCAGTGACTGAACCCATATACTTATTTCTGATGATTTTCCTCCTAAAAGTCTTTAAATTCACTTTATTTCAACAGTGTAAGACAGTCTATTGAATATCTTTCTCTTTGAGACTTTAATGTGGTTGTGCCTGACTTCACAAGGACTCTTTCCACTGTGCTACAGGCTGTGAATAAAATGCTCTGCAATGCAATAAAAATCTAAATTGTCTATCTGTAAATTGTAGAGATAGAATCGTCTCAGTACATGAATTAAGAATTGCTCGGATATGTTACAGGGGGAAAAAAAACAACTCATTTAATTCATTATGTGAGTGACATTTCTAATCATAGCTCTTGCTACTCTTAAAGCCTCGAGGGTAATGTAGATAATGAATGATGTTTATTTCACACCTCCAAACGTTTGCTCGATTTAGGTCAATGTTCTAACTGGGACACTCCAGGAGAGGTTTTTTGGTCCCTAGTTTCAGATGTTTTTATGTGGGTGGGAGTCTGTCCAACGCTGAAATGCAAAGGTCGCCTCAGCTTTCTTGGAGATGAGCTGTAGGTTTTTGTTTGGTTGTGTCATTTTTAACTAATTCTTCACTATAATACTGCCATTAGCTCCTGACAGTAGAAACATTTACTGGGTACTGGGTATTTATTCATTTGGCATTCACATAAATGGTAGGCACATATTTTTCAGAAGGCTTGCCAGGGCATCCTTTTTTTTAAAAGTAGATGTGTACGTTGGGACTAGGATCCCTCTGGACTCTTCCCAAGCAGAAGGCTTTTAATTTCATGCCGGCATGAGCAGGCAATCAGATATGAAGCTCACAGAAGAAATAGACCAAAATGCATTTACAGTATTCATAAATTCATTCTTATTTTTAATTAGCTAAAAGTTTGTTTGTATTTTGTATAATAAAAGGAACTAAATTTATTTAGTATGAAAGATATTGCAGGCAGGTACAAAAAATAGCACAACTATTATTTAAAAGTGTATATTTAGTCAATTTATTACAGCCATACAGCTTTGAAATATTCATCAGCAGACCATATTGTATCTAAGTTGACTGTTGGCTTATTGGCTACTTGTTTTGGAGTTACTGAGGTTTAAAATTAGATCCAAGTGAAATAGCTGAGGTTAAGCAACCAGAATTTACACATCATGCTGGCAACTCTTTTTTTCTGACTGGTGTCCATTGTTTCCAAGGGCATAATGGGTTGATATTTCTCAAAGAGAAGCGAAACAAAAAGAAAGTGAAACAAAAGAAAAACCCTTTCAGGTTTAGGGCATGCTCAGATAGATGGATATATAGATAGATATAGATATAGATAGATAGATACATAGATAGACAGACAGACAGACAGGCAACTTTATGTATCACAGAGGGAAAAGTATCACAGCAGCACAAGTACAGTACAACACAGGAAATTGCAATATATTACAGTAGGAATAAAAATAATAATAATATATCAAAAGTAAACTATAAGAAAGTGTGATGTGCAGTAACTGTATGGCAATGTTTCAAATTACATATACATTCTGATACAGTGGCTCTGCATTACACCCCTATAATAGTCACAGATTGTTTTGGAATTTGTAGAAGCCCATAGCTTTACCCACTGAGCCTTACAGTAGATATCACACTTTTGTATACCATTTACTCTTTAAGTCACATCAGACAACAAAACCAGCTACCCATGGCTTTTCAATTATTCCATGGAATTTTATGAGCACACCTTTAGTGCTGTATTTGTACAGGCCGGTTTAATCTATAATCAGATCTGCACTTTCTTTGAACTTACTCATGGCTTAATAATAGTGTGTCTGGTCAGTATTCACCTTGATCCACTGTGGAACAAATGATTAATCCAGGATGAGGATGGCTGCATATCCCTCGCACGTTTTTAATGAGGGATTTGAAATAGCCGAGGCCTTTAAACCTTTGTTAAAATCCATCCAATTATTTACGCCTTTCCATAAATCTGTCTCAGAGGACTTTGGAAAGTTAGCTGCTCGGAGGAGCTGAATAGTCTCCGATTTAGCTAGCTCAGCTTTTACTTTAAATTTATTTCCTTTTATTTTATATATATATATATATATATATACAGGGGTTGGACAATGAAACTGAAACACCTGGTTGTAGACCACAATAATTTATTAGTATGGTGTAGGGCCTCCTTTTGTGGCCAATACAGCGTCAATTCGTCTTGGGAATGA